>VDFB02123059.1:0-26521 GCA_007258455.2 Sequoia sempervirens
AAAACATCTCTAATGCTGCTTTTTGTTGTTTCATCTTCATAATCAAATAGATTCTCAAGGGAAATTAATCTTCGAGGAAGCTTGCTCCCTTTAAACTGGATGACTTGCTCTTTAGAAAATTCTACTCCTGGTGGTGAATAGTCAGAAGTCATTCCTCCTTTCTATATGAAGGTAGCAATCTGAATGTCATCGTCAAAAACTTACCAGTTTTCATCATTGTTAGGAATTGAGGGCCCAATGGTGACTTGTACCACATTCTTCTTGGTTGAATCAAAAATTGGTTCAAATTGTGAAATGATAGAAGTCATCTAGTTAGTGACACTATTTTGAGATCAGGGAATAACTTGTATATTGAAGGCTTCAAAGCTCTCAATTAAGTCTCAAATCTAATGTTTGTATGATTTCATCCCTGTAATTTTTGCAATCGCTTGCCCACGGACTTGGCTCACCACTAGCTTTGAATCTTTGAATGCTTGTACTTGTATACACTCAGAATTGGTTTGGAAAATATTAATTAAATATTAATTATTTAATTAATGAAATCTGTATTCTTCTACTATATAAATAAATTGAAAATTTATTTACATAGTTCCTACTCTCTTAATTCCTCTATTCTAATTCACCCTCTTCATGACTTAATTAAAATAAACAAATCTAAATAATTTGTTTTATTTTAATTTATTCCTTCTCATTTAATTTGAATTTTTAAATTTGAATTTCATCACATTTCTACATACTTTTCTAACTAGACCTTCCACCTCACTCTCCAACTAACCATGTGTCACATGAAAATAATTATCTTTATTTTCTAAAATGAATATTTGTTCTCAACAAATTTAGCCACCTTCAAGATACATGGCTTCTTCATTCAAATGATTCCTTCTTACACTTGGCAAGATGGTTCTACTAAAGGGAACAATTGCCTTGTTTTCTCCATCCTTCTCATTCTTCACTATTGATTTTTCCAGATCAAATCTCAATCGTTCATGGCTGCCAACTCACCCAATGCCTTGGAAAAATCTATAAATCGAGGCCCATTTACAACTTTTTTCAAGAAGGAGCATTTGCATAATATTACTCTGCAGGAATTCATCCATGTTTTAAGAGCTTAGTTTGTATTTTCAATTCAACATTTAGAATAGATTATCAATTTAGATTAGAATTGAATGACTCCTTTAGATGTTTCTTAGCTTGTTTCAATTTAGCATTTAGAATCATTTCCACATCACTTTCATTAGTTTAACTCTATCCTGCATCATTTACATATTATTTGTATACATCAATCCATTTCATCATGTCATTTCATCATTTCACCTAGCTAATTCATTCAATCATGTAGATGTAGACTTAGATTTTGCATTGTAGACAAATAGGCTACTCGTTTCTTAGATGACATCTCAGTGATTTGTGCACGAATAAGATTTGAGAGAATAAATTACTAAGACATTTGAGATTAGAGGAAGATGAGAAGTTTTTAAGGAATTTTGTTATTGAATTGTGTTTGATTAAATTATATTTCCGTACTGTAATACTTTCCATCTAAGTGTGTTGTTTTGATATAATTCATGCATATTTTCTAACACACATAAATTGGCGCCCACCATGGGGCCCAACCCCTGTTATTCACCCCTACAAATGAAAAGTCCATACTAGAACCCTTGTTGTAGAATTGGCCAAATCCTTTATCTATTCTCTTGGTACACCAACGGTTGTTGTGAAGGCATCCACATTCTCATAGTCTTTAGTAGAGATGATCATTCTTCCATGGGAGTTTCATGGAGGTTGGAAGCTTGGTTGACCTAAGAAGAGAATGCAATGTAAGGGGGAGCCCATGTGGCCAAGCTTCTAAATTCATTTGCTAAAGATAAGTATGGTTAGGGTAAAACCCACATGGAATCCAAGAGAATATAGTCTATCACAACCCTAGGGAATGTATGTTGTGCTTGATTGTTCTTATCAAAGTGTTTTCAAAACAAGCCTCAAACAAAACTTTACACACTGGAAAAAACTACAGAAACTGTGATTCATAATACATCATCTGGAACAAACCATCCTTTAACCAAAAATTAAAAAAATAAAGTAAACTGGAAACAAACTATTGCATCCCCTAGTTCAGTGCTTTTGCTGCTTTTTGTGGCACTTTCACCAATTTTTCTAGCGCATCCACCTTTTGTTACAACGCTTTCACCTTATTTTCCAACACATTTGAGCTTTTTTGTGGCACATTGACCCAAAATTGTATGGCACATTCGCCTAACTCTGTGGTGCACCCAAGCTATTATGTGGCACATCCATTTGATTCTATGGCACCTCCCAACCATTCTGTGGTGCCTCTGAGATTTTCTGTAGGGCTTCTACCTTTTAGCACTCCTTCCCACTGTAATGGTGCTTCCACCAAAATAAAAAACAGAGAGCTGAATATAATCCCCATCCATCATTTTGAAACTAGAATTCAAGCATTTTTCCAGTTCAAAGTCATTTTCACCCTTGAAAAGAGTCCAAACATGGTTTCTATCTAATGACTTCACAAAATATTAAAATTTGAAAACCAAAACCCATAGCTCTTAGTCCAAAGGATCACCAAAAATTTCTTGCAACATTTTATGACTTTAGGGACAAATTGCTCTTCAATTTTTACAGAAATGCTTCAAAGAACAATCCCAGTTTGTATTTGTTTTATTATTGCCAAAATCCAAGACTCTTTCAAAGGTTCAAATGTTTTGTCTAGGAAGGAAATTTCTCACCATTTCACAATTGGAACCAAATTTTCAAAATCTCCTCAAGTTTGGAATTATCCCTTCGAGTCTAAAATGTTGTTAAAATCGAATTATCCAAGTGAAACACTTTACCTAAACTTTGAACAGACAACTAAAAGTGCCCATCATCATCAACATCCCAAATTTGATCATCAAGTTGAGTTTCCCGTCAATTTTTTTATCCTTTATCTTGAAACTACACAATTTATATCAAATTTCATCACCTTGGTTACATCAATAGAATTTATCATTCTATTCAACCTAGGTATTTCCTTGGCACTCTCAAACAACGGTCAAAATTTAGCAAACCTTAGTCACTTGTATGCCCATTTTAACAAGGTCCCAAAAATAAAAACTTAAGGACAAAGAAATTGAACCTCCCAATACTATGGTTAAATCATAAGAAAATTCTTTTCATAAGATTTCCCAAAATGAAACAGAGGAGATAACAAAAGAAGAAATCGAACAAGCACATCAAAGCCCAAAATTCCATAAATTCCTAGAAAGAATCTTTGAAAAGGATGGAGAGAAATACCTTTTGATGTTAGCAAACCAAGGTGTTAAGTTACCAAATGAATTTGATGCTAACAAATTGAAGAATATCCCAAAGAAAACTAAAACTGAAATGCCTACTGCAGATCAAATGGCTACCTTGACACATCAGAAGCAAAACCTCCAACAACAACTCCAAGATATGAAAGGAGGGACTCCAAGAAGATACTTGTTACAAGATATATGTCCTTATCCCTTTGATAGAAAGCTTAAAATGATACCATTTCCTCAAAACTGTGAATTTCCAAAATACGAAAAATACAACGGGAAATCAAACCCTATAGACCATGTGTGAAAATTTCAAACAATGAGTCTTGAAATTGCTCATGGGGAAACATACTTAATGAGACTCTTTCCTCATAGTCTAGGAGGTCATTGCATGGAATGGTTCTTGAAGTTACAACCAGGCATAAAATCCTTCCAAGAACTTGTCAATAGATTCATTGCACAATATTCTTATAACATTGCACATGAGATAACCATGAAGAATCTTTGTAATACCAAATAGAAACAAGGAGAATATTTTAGATTGTATTCCTCCAAAGGTGGAGAAGTTTATTCACTCGTTATGCTCATCCCATACTCGAACAAGAAAAGATGAAATTTTTTATCGATAGCCTCAATAATGAAATGAGCTATAGATTGCAATTACAGTGTCCCCCTAGCTTTGAGAAGATGGTAGAAAATGGTGTCAAAATCGAAGAAGTATTAATCAAAAGAGGGGTATTGAAAGTTCACAATGAAGGATCAAACAATGCTAGTTCATCTAACCATCATAACAATGAAAAACCCAAATTTTGGACAAGGAACAAAAATGCTAATGATGGTGCTACTAAAACACTTAATGCCAAACCAATCTTTAACTTATTGAGAACCACCACTAAGGTGGATCGAAATATCAATCAAGGCACTATTCAAAATGTCAACCCGTCCAATAATCAAAGCGGCCACAATCAAGGTAACACCCCATCAAAACCTCCACCATATCAAACAGAATCAAGCTACAAAAACTTCACCCCTTTGGGTCAATCACATGAATCTGCATTAAGAGAACTTCTTTAGAATAACCTCATAACACTACCTAACACTCGAGGCTTTGAACCTAAAGTAAAATCATCATGGTGGAATGATGCCTATTATTGTGAATTTCATCGATGTAAAGGTCACCAAAAAAATAGTTACATGTAATTGAAACACAAAATACAAGACTTGATAGATAGTAGAATCCATAATTTAATAGAGGGATTCCAAACAAATGCAGATCATGGAGCATCTAAAAATCCCTTAATGTAATCCAAGGAAAAAGGAGAATCTTCTACGATAAATATCAACGAAATAATGTGAACTATGTCCATGATACTATCACAAATCATATCTCCATGGCAGAAAATCAAATGAATATCATTGAAACCAATGATCGTGGAAAACATTACTAAAATGATAACTGATCTATATTATCTAATCCTAACAAGAACAAAGGATGTTATTCTTGAAAAATTAAAATCAATAAACACAAGCATATAAATGAAAATGATACTTCCAAACCCAATGTCATTAAAATCAATGGGAAACAAGACAACATGCTAGTAAATGTGACCATGAGAGTACAAGCCAAATATGTACTAAAAGGAAGTTCATCTAAAACACCTATTTCCTTGTCCAAACAATATAACATAGTAGACCAATTACAAAAGATCCTTTGAAAATATCACATTGAATCACCTAAAATTTCCATTCCACAAGAATTTTAAGTGCTCAAATGTATTACAAATGTTGCCAAATGCACGGTTTTGAAAATCAGTCATGGAACATTTTAACTGCATTGTCATCCTTCAAGACATAACGGCATGCAGATCTGCATGCCAAAAGCAAGCAAAATATCAGAAAGGGATGTGGCCAATTTTCGAATTTTTCAACGAATTATGTTCGAAAGTGCGGCTTTTGGAGAGACTCTTCCAAAGTACTATAAATTGATGATTGGCCTTGAAATTCCAATAAATACCATTATTCCATTTCTATTAGAACATACAAACAAAAGTCCTACCTATAAATGACGAAACATCTGAATCAACATTTTGAACTATACTCCATGATTCTGCTACATCGACAAAAAGCAGTACCTCACACTCAATCAAGCCATGGAAGTCTTGGCTTGACTGAAGCTTTATGAGTCTTCAAAGCCAATTTAAAAACTACAACAATTATTTCATTCTGGAAAATTACGGTGTGCAATGAGGGATCACATCCCATTACGAGTCCTAATTATATATATAAAATATTACAAAAATATCATTTTATTATAGTTAGGGTGGTCGACAGACACCTACTTCTTATTTTTTCCCTGAAATTTAAGTACTATCAAGATTGAAATTTCAAATTTTCACCTAATAGATTTTATTTATTTTTAAATAAACTCTAGCATTTCAGAAATTACATTCAATTTTCTACAAATTCTATTCTACATTATTTTTGAAATAATATAGATAACTTATTCAAATATTTATGTCAAGTTGCTCTAACACTCCATTTTTCCTCAATTTTTGCCACTTAAGGGCCCTCGCTTTTGGCATACTATGATCCCCGCGACATGCCCACACATCCATTTCTCATCCCAACAATATTGCTCTTCATATTGAAGTCCTAATCCATAAACATTATGTCAAACACATCCTAATAGATGGAGGAGTTGGCCTGAATATATCTACTTTAAAGCTTGTCCATGCCTTAGGATTTTCTGAGAATGCAATTGATTCGAAGAAAAAGATTACAATAAAAGCATATGATGATGAGGAAAGAGCTTCATAGGGATTAATTGTCCTACCTATTCAAGTGGGACGAATCTAAAAAGGTGTAATCTTCCAAGTTTTAGACAAGGATCTGACCTATAACATACTATTGGGTCGACCATGGATTCATGAGATGCAAGTGGTCATTTCAACATATCGCCAGTGTCTAAAATTTCCTTGTGGAGGCCAATAAATTACCATTTTGGCTTATTCAAATCATCTCTAGTATTGCAATACAATGAAATCTCATTCAAGATATCTTTTGTGCCTCATAATAGAGAAGCTTCCACTCCTACTACTTCCAATGAGTAAAGTTTCACCAAATTCCTTGTCCAACCATTGGTCATTCCTACAAATCATGAAATTCAACTAAATCTTATGTCCAACAAATTTCCAGAAGAAAGAAGAAGCTCCGTCCACCTCAAATCTTGAAGCCCACCTTGAATTCCCTGGCTAAAAAAATTCATGAAAAAGTCTAGGTCAAAGACAAAGGTGTTGGTGAATAATTCTTTGAATGGTCCTTGTGTCTTTCACACTTTTCTTCTCCAAAAGTTTAAGGACAACCCTCCACGTCAACACAACAGACCCCACAATCAATTACCAAATTTGATGGACAGTTCATAAAATAAAGCACCAGGCTCAATGAAGCAGAAGAAAAAGATGTCCTAAACTGGCTTTATAAAGATGAGGAAGAATCCCAAGCGGAAATTGCAAATGTACAAACAACTCAATATGGAAAAGGTTTCACCATCTTGGAGAAGATGGGATATGAAGGGAAAGGTCCTGTGGGTAAAAGGAAAGAGGGAATTGTAGAGCCAATTCAACCCATTTTGATCAATCCAAAAGACATGATTGGTCTGGGCTATAGAGAGGACACAAAAGAAAAGATGGTTCAAAAAATACTATAGTTGCAAGCCAGCAAGAGCATGAGACTGATTCCAATGAATATGAGTGGGATTCACTATTAGAAGAGTCCTGCCATTATAAGGACATTGATGTAGTACACAAATATGCACCCCTACTTAAAGAAGGACAAGGGTTAGGTTCTAGACTGGTTGAATTTGGATCACAAAACCTTGATGATTCTAGTGAAGACGATTCAACACGAAGTGAAAAAGATAATTCAGAAGAGAGTTACCTTCTAGACCTCAATTTTGCTATTGGAAAAATTAAAGACATCGCTATCAAAACCGTTACCGTTTCTGACCTTAACCTGTCTGGTGACTGTATACCCTTAGTACATCTTGAGCTTATAGATTGGGACTTAACCAAGCCATTTGATATCCCTACATTTTCAAAGGATGACGCCATCATTAACTTCCTCTACGCCATTGATCTCAAAAAAAATTCCACCAATGAACATTGTAACAAGGCTTTCATACAAGGGAGTATCAAATCTTCTAGCTCCAAAATGAATAATACAAGAAATAGATTTGATATTGAAAACTATTCAATGGTAGTGTCAGATCTGGAAAAAGTAAAAACAAAGAGCGCATCCAATGGCGAAAACCTTTCTAAGGCGTCAAAGGATGGAAGATTCGATACTCTCCTAGAACATTTTTCAAGAAAGATCAAAAGTCTTGATTGAACCCACATAGTCTGTCAACATTGGCAATGAAGAGATAATGAAGAATATCCATCTAGCAACATCCTTGATAGACCACGAAAAGCCAAGCTTTCTCAAAATTTTCACATAAAAAAAAAAAAATTAACTTTGCTTGGTCATATGTTGAAATGTCGGGAATTGATCTAGAACCCATCATGCATCATCTATCATTACCTGTAGGAGTGAAACTAGTCAAGAAAAAGTTGAGAAAAATGCACCCACATATCACCCTATTGGTAAAGGAAGAGTTGAAGAAATTGTTAGATGCAAGATTCATCAAACCCATTGACTATGATGAGTGTATCTCCAATATAGTACCAATTTCAAAGCCTAACAACAACATTCGCATATGCACAGATTTTTGAGACCTTAACAAAGATTTTCCTAAGGATGATTTTCCTCTACCCAATATAGATTCCATAGTAGACTTGATGACAAGACATGGCATGCTATCAATGATGGATGGCTTCTCTAGGTATAGCCAAATCAAAATAGCCCTAGAATATCAAGATAAAACGACTTTTACTTTCCCATGGGGAACCTTCTATTAGAATGTTATGCCATTTGGCTTGAAGAATGCAGGAGCTACCTACCAACGTGCCATGACAAAAAAATTTCATGATATGATGCATACTTTCATGGAATACTATGTGGATGATTTATTAGCTAAATCATATACTAGGGAAGGACATTTGGAGATCCTATATAAATGTTTCACCAAATTGGAGAAATTCAATGTACGGCTAAATCCCAAGAAATTTGTGTTTGGGGTGACGTTAACAAAACTCTTGGGTTACATAGTTTCAAAAAAAGGGATTGAGGTGGACCCAGCCAAAGTCAAAGCTATTATGGAAATTCCACCGCCAAAGAACATTTTTCAACTTCGTTCTCTACAAGGGAGGTTTCAATCAATCCGCAAGTTCATTTCATAGCTGGCGGACAAGACCCATCCCTTCACTCATCTACTGCACAAAAATGCTTCCTTTCGATGGGATGAGCAATGTGAAGGATATTTCAACCATTTGAAACAATATTTAATGAATCCACTTGTCCTTGTACCACCATCAAAGGGGAAGCCATTACTGTTATATATTGCCACAATAGAGACATCATTGGGAGCCCTATTAGCACAAGAAGATTCAACAGGTAAAAAATGAGCAATCTATTACATCAATAGGATGCTAAATGGCTATGAGATCAACTATACTTCCATTGAAAAAACTTGTCTAGTAGTAGTCTTTGCTACCGAACAGCTATGACATTACATGCTAACTAACACCATCAAGCTGATAGCTAAAATTGATCCTCTCAAATATCTCCTCAACAAAGAAAACCTAACAGGGAGATTGGCTAAATGGGTCATGATACTCAGTGAATTTGATATCAAATATGTAGCTAGGAAAGCAATAGAAGGATAAGCAATTGCTGACTAGTTGGCAGAGGTACCATTACCAAATAATCATCCTTTACACATTGAATTTCTAGATGCTGATGTTCTTACCTTGGCTGTGAGACAGCTGACACTATACTTTGATGGATCACACACTCAACACAGATTAGGAGCCGGAATTCTATTTTTCACTCCACAAGGACATACCATACCAAAATCATACAGACTGATGTTCCCTTGTACCAATAACATGGTAGACTATGAAGCATTATTCATTGGAATCAAAAAAGCTATAGAGTGGAAAGTCCTAGAATTGCAAGTGTATGGGGATTCTCAATTAGTCATTAACCAAGTAAATAATGATTATCAAACAAGGGATGAAAAATTAATTCCTTACAAGAGAATGCTAGATGATTTCAAGAAATATTTTGTGGACATCAAATTCAAATAGATTTCAAGAGTGGATGATAAAGCCATTGATGCCATGGCTACTATTGCTTCCTTGTTACAAATTCCAAAGAAAAGAAGCCCTTACGAGTTCTTGGTGGAACAACTATTTTCCCCTGCTTATGATGATACTGAATCCCATGTTATTTGTCACCTATCCGCTACCAATACCTCAATCTACAATGAAATTTATAACTACCTGAAAGATAACACTCTTCCACCTGACTTGTCACAAAACCAAAAATGCAATTTCATTCATCGAGCCACCCAACATACACTTATAGTGGATATACTATATCGATGAGGTCTTGATGGAACTCTCTTACGATGTCTAGAACACATTCAAGTGGCCTAACCTTAGCCAAGAAGCTTCTTCATTTAGGATATTATTGGCCAACTATGGAAAGGGAGTCTTTCTAGTTTGTGAAGAAATGTCAGAAATGTCAGATTCATGGAAATCTCATCCATGCACCAGCTCAAAAACTTCAAATTTTTGCATCTACATGGCCATTTTGTCAATGGGGACTAGATCTTGTTGGTAAAATTCATCCATCTTCATCAAACAGACACAAGTTTATTATCATAGCTACAAAATACTTCACAAAGTGGATTGAGTCTATTCCTTTAACCAACATCAAAGGAAAATAGATTTCATCATTCATTGCCAACTACATCATCCATAGATATGACATTCCCCAATCCATAGTCATTGACAATGGAAGACCATTCAAAAACCAAGACATGCAAGAATTGTGTAAGAAGTTCAATAGCCAACATTGCTTCTCCACACCATATTATCCTTAGGGGAATGGTCAAGCAGAGGCTTGCAACAAAACTATTTTGAAGATTTTGAAGAAAACTGTCAATGATGCAAGACGTGATTGACACATCCAATTGAACCTTTCTTTGTGGGCGTATCGCACCAGTATTCGCACACTGACAGGAGCTACACCCTATGCTTTGGTATATGGGTCTGAGGCCATTGTACCTATTGAATTGGAAATACCATCACTTTGGGTTTCATTGAAAGGTATCATCCCTGATGAAGACTACTGGGTTTCAAGATTGCAAGAACTAAAACTATTAGATGAGTGGCGCCAACATGTAGTGAATCACCTGAAAACCTACCAACAATGTATGTCCAGAAGTTACAATCACAAGGTAAAAACGGTAGAACATTTCCAAGTTAGTGACTTTAGTAAGGTTGAAGGAGAACCCACGCAATCAAACAAGATAGAGAGAAGAAAGGAAAATTTGAACCAAATTGGCTGGGCCTTTGTTATTGTATTAGTTTATGGATCAAGAGCATATCAAAGAGTCCATGCTAGAAGGATCACTTGAGGAACCCATGAAACAATCTTCTATCTCAAGAAATTCAATGTATACCCAGCTTGTCGCGATCTATAAAAGTCCTCAAAAAATGGTCACCCTACTGGAAACCTAGAAAATAGGCATCTTGGTGATGACAAAAAAAATAAGTGAAAAAGATTTAAAAAATGTCATAAAATTTGAAAAAGTGCAATAGAAGCAAGTGGTGAAGACCTGGCAACAAGTGTTATTTGTGACAGGCTGGATTCTTCCTCTATGGGGACATGTGTTGATCACTAGATTGGTATCGTTACCTTCCACATCCTTCACTTGAGCTGCATATGCATACCTTGTTATGCCAGTCATGTCTTACCTTGGTTTCTTGAACATTGTACATATCCATAATAAACTGGATTGTTTTCCACTGGGGGCAGAAATCTTGAACTTGCTAGGGGCAACAAATCTTGAGCTTGAACCAATAGACAAATAGTGGGAGGACAAACAAAATGTAAACAATGATCATAGTGAATTCAAACATGGAACATCAATCACCATCAAAAACACATCAAGCATCCTTATCACATCAAAAGATTCAAAAAATAGGTCAAAAATAAAAAAATCTAAAAATAGGTCAAAAATCAAAAAATCTATAAAATGGTCAAAAATCCAAAAAGCCATACACAGAGTCACCTTGTTGAATTGCATTGTCGCAGTTTGTTGTAATTATGTGTCTGTTCATATCTTAGTCTTGTAAATTGGTCAAGTCGATCAAACTACGTGGTCTCTGTGTGTATAACATAGGCAAGGCTAATCTTTTGATCAGCCCCCAAGGCCCCTAGGATAGGTCTTTAGGTTAGGTCCTTGGTCAAAATCTTAGAAAACACCTAAAAATTGAAAAATTGAAAAATACCAAAAACAACAAAAAATCAAGGTTACTAGGATGATGCTATTCTGAATCATGGTTTTATCACTCGCACACGAATGTTCAAATTTTTTGTATCATGATTGATGTTATTATTTCTTAGGAGCAATTCAAGGATGTCAAAGAATTAGAAAAGCTATGACCGAGAATGATATTTTCTTTGTCTACTGCGTGTGAGTTAATCATTATTACTATGAGAATCATTGTGGGATGTGCTCTACAAATTATCATTGATGACATTCCAAATTCACATAGGAAAATAGTTAACTCTTGTCTATTTATGCAAAGAATGCTCAGGTCCTCTTGGTTCAATTATACCTAGATGCTTGTGTTAACTTGCCCTATAAAACATCATGGAAGTAGTACTCAAATCATCATGGTTCAATTATACCATTGATGTTTGTACTCACTTTCAATATTTCAAAGGCTCAATGATGACAATAAGCACAATAAATCACTAGGATGACATCATTGCATTATTAGAATTACATGTCTAGGTTGCATTCATGTTTGGCTGTTGTAATGGAATTTATAGATTTTTCCAAGGCTAATGTTATTTCTATCATTAACAGATTGAGTACATTTGACACTACCAAAAATGCCATTTAGAGGCATGAGCATTAGGACATCAATCATGGCATTATCATATCATCTAGGCATTCATTTAAGTCATCAATCATATATTTGCATCATGAAAAACTAAGAAAAACAAATGCATTGATCATATCATTTTCATCCATATACAATTAGTCATACATCCTAGGCATCAACATATGTAAATTATCATTCATTCATTTCATACATGCATTGTATCATAATATTTGCATTAGAAAAATACAAAAACAATAACATGTAGACATTTTCATAAAACAATAGGATCATAACACATAGTATATCATCATCATAAAGCATTGCATAACATACATGACATAGAAATTAAATGCATCCATCATAAATCGACGCATATAAACACATAGGATCATCATCATCACTGCATATATATCTCAAAACATGTCAAAGGTACAAGGATATTTGAATGTCAAGAAATACAACATCAAAATGGTGATATCATAAAGAGTCAGTGTATACATCATGATATAACATAAAATGACTGTAACTATGTGGTACTACCCCCAGACGCTGTTGGCCTCACTGAACTTGTACCCCCTGCTGCACCTGAGGGACCTAAACCTGGATCCCTCTGATCCCTTGGTAGTGGCTATGTCACACCCATGCTCACTGTCTGAGACTGAGATGTACTAGTTTGAGATCGGCTGAAGCTCTCTCGCTGCTCAGGAGGGACCAACTCATAATATCAATCTATGTAAAACTGAGCCTCCTGAGAAGTGCGGCGTATGCCTCAAAAATAATTAGCAGATCTCATAGCTATAGTAGCCTAATGTAACCTCTCTATAATGGCCTCCACCTGCTCAGTTCATTGTCTTATTGGATCCCTCTCAGTGGTCAATGCTGCAATCTGTCCCTGTACCTATCCTTGGCCCTGTACCTATGCCAACTACTGTCAGGTAGCATCCCTCTCGGCTGTCAATGACTGAATCTGCCCCTGGGCCTATAGGAGCTATGCCTGTACCTAAGTCAATACGTGTGTCTATGTCTATAGCTACCCCTGAATAGTCTGAATGTGTGTGTGCAAAGTAGTGATCTATGACTGTTGCTACTGAGAAGGAAAGTATATATGTACACACTACTGTGATGCTGCCACTAAGGATCACCTCTGACAAGGCACTTTGGCATCAAAACTGGGATGTACACTACCTCCTCCATCTCCTCCACCACTGTCATCACTTCCATCATCCCCTCCATCATCATCATCACCCTCATCTCCACCCTTTGCCTCATCCTCATCTCTGCCATCTCTGCCTCATCTCCATCTAGGTGGTCTCTCCTCACCATCCTCAAATGCTGGCATAGGCTCGTCAGGACTCGAAAGTCTCAGAAATGGATGCTGACCAAAGTATACTGTATACTCCTCACTCATGTATCCCTTGACAATCTCTAGATGATAATCCCAGATCACTAGATGTAAGTACATATACTCGTCACATGCAGCATTATAGGACAATGTCAGCCCCCATTCAGTCGTATCCTACTGTCTATGGGCATAAAGGGCTGATCCTTATGGCATCCCTCAAACTCTGCCATACTGTCTCAACACTCTTAGCAATAAGAATCTCTCGATAATATACCAAGTCCATCCAATAAGGTATCTAGTAGTCATGAAGTAAGGAACCTCTAAGTGATCACTCCATACTATACAATCCCTTATGGACACCGGTAATTGCATCCAAGTCATGAGCACCATCTCAATACTCCTAGTTTTTCCTGACTTATGTTTGGTTTCTTCACTACATACCATAAATGTAGGTCTTTAGATGGATAAAATCCCCATCTTGTCTCTAGCCATGTCATTTGCAAGATGCTCTAGCCCAAACCTAAAAAACAATGTAACCTGGAAGACAATTTTGGCTCCTCTGGGGTATACAACTTTGGTGCAAATCATGATATAATCCATAAACAAATAGGATCCCCAAGCAAATCGAGTCCCAAACTGAACCATCTACTCCAAGGTACAACCCCAACCAATGGAAAATCCCTTTGCCCTCTTGTCGGGATATAAGAAGCCACCAACAAATCCCACAAGAATGGCAAGAAAAGGGGTAGAACTAGAAAATAACTCCAACCATGATATCCAACATCCGACAATTTGATCATACTGAAAAATTTGACGTAGTGCATCTGTACCTCCCTACTTAGTAGAATCATAGGTCATGATATCTCCAACTATAGGAATCAGAAAAATCCTATACATATCCTTTGGTGTAATGGTTATCTCTTCAGTAGGAAAGTGGAAAGTTTTGTGGTCACTATGCCACCTCTCCGCCAATGCTATCAATAGTCTCTAGTTAATCCTAACCCGAGGCATATCAATTAACAAAGATAAACCACATCTTTGAACAATATCTCTATCAGCCCAAGATAGCTATGGAATCATCTCCCATGTTAGTGGGAATCACTCTCGAGATTGAAGATTATCTAAATCTGTCTCCTATCATTTTCAAACATCACAAATCAGCATATCAATCAAACCAAATCAACAAATTAATCAATCATAAAAAATCAATCAACCTATCAATCCTACTAAGATTTTCATCAAATCTCGTCAACATTTTGTTTTGATTCTTGCCTATCATGAGGTCAAAAAAACATCATCGTGAATGTATCTTACCTATCATGAGGTTACTAAATCATCTAGTTATTATCAACACCTAATCTACATTTGGCTACTTGTGATCAAACATACCTTTAAAGTGCCAAGGAGACATAAGTGCCATTTTATGGCCGTGCAACACCATTTTAGCCAAAGCAAAATATTCCCAGGTATTAGGAGAATTAAGTCAGCCATTTAGGTGGGCGTGGGAGAAATCCTTGAAAGCGTAGAGAATTAGGCAAGGCACTATTTCATCAAAGCTAAAGAATCTCTCCAATGCATCAAAATGTTTGGCCGAAAGTGCCATTTCCTAAAAATTGAACTATGGACAGCTTGGAGGCACCATTTGATTCTCCTAGGTGCCAAACTAAAGTGCCAAAGCGGACCTTGGATGTGCCGAAGAATCTCTCTAAGGCGCTAAAACATTTGGTGAAAGTGCCGAAAAAACTAACCTACGCGCCATGAAAATTTTTAGAAATGCCAAAACATTTTTAATATTCAAAATTCGAATTGAAAACATGGAAAAACTCATTTCAAAATGCAAATATAGGTTACCAATTATTGGGAGGTCAGGTATCCATGGCTGTTTATGCTGTCATACCGCTCAAATCGATGTGCTTGCAGAGGGATCGCCATCTTGGTCAAAAACTCCAAAATACTCTCTCACTTCAAACAATTTTCAAATTACAATTTGCACAAATGATTTCCTTTTCACTTTTTACCTCTTAATAAAGGTAATTAAAGGGGTGATTTTGGTGGCATTGTTTTAATTTCTTTGGAGGGGAAATTAATTGGGGCGGCTTGCAATCTTTCATATTGGGAGATAAATCACTGGAATATTATCAAATCAAGATTTTATCATCATCATCATAAAAGATCAATTAAAATTTTCAAAAATCATCAAAAAAATCCTTTATCATCACAAATTTCTTGATTTATCTCCTGAGGGGGCATATAGTTGTAATCTCCTAAAAATCATTGTCTGAGGCATCGTTAAAATTTTTAGCAGCACTGATAATTTTTTCTTTGAAGTAATGCATAAACACATCACTTCAAAGAGGGGAAAAATGTATACACTCAAAATTGGTCTAGAAAATATTAATTAAATATTGATTATTTAATTAATGAAATCTTTATTCTTCTACTATATAAATAAATTGAAAAATTATTTATATAGTTCCTACTCTCTTAATTCCTCTATTCTAATTCACCCTCTTCATGATTTAATTAAAATAAAAAAATCTAAATAATTTTTTTTATTTTAATCGATTCCTTCTCATTTAATTTGAATTTCATCACATTTCTACATACTTTTCTAGCTACCTTCCACCTCATCCTCCAACTCACCATGTGTCACATGAAAATAATTATCTTTATTTTCTAAAATGAATGTTTGTTCTCAACAAATTTAACCACCTTCAAGACACATGGCTTCTTCATTCAAATGATTGCTTCTTACACTTAGAAAGATGGTTTTACTAAAGGGAACAATTGCCTTTTTTTCTCCATCCTTCTCATTCTTCACCGTTGATTTCTCCAGATCAAATCTCAATCGTTCATGGATGCCACCTCACCCAATGCCTTAGAAAAATCTATAAATTGAGGCCCATTTATGACTTTTTCAAGAAGGAGCATTTGCATAATATTACTCTAGAAGAATTCATCCATGTTTTAAGAGCTTAGTTTACATTTTCAATTTAGCATTCAGAATAGATTATCAATTTAGGTTAGAATCATGGCTCCTTTAGATGTTTCTTAGCTTGTTTCAATTTAGCATTTAGAATCATTTACACATCACTTTCATTAGTTTAATTCTATCCTGCATCATTTACATACTACTTGTATATAGCAGTCCATTTCATCATTTCACCTAGCTAAATCATTCAATCATGTAGATGTAGACTTAGATTCTACATTGTAGAAAAATAGGCTACTCATTTCTTCGATGAAATATCAGTGATTTGTGCATGAATAAGATATGAGAGCATAAATTACTAAGACACTTGAGATTAGAGGAAGATGGGAATCTTTTAAGGAATTCTATTATCAAATTGTGTTTGATTAAATTAGATTTCCTTACTATAATACTTTCCATATAAGTGTGTTATTTTGATATAATTCACGCATATTTTATAACATAAAATACTCTCTTTATGCCCATTCATTCTGCAAGGATCAAACCATGGACCAAAGCCTCATATTCAGCATCATTGTTCAAGCATGAGAATTGAAAATGGTAAGGTTTGAGGGTATCTGATCCTATAACAGATACTAGTTGGACACCTCCTCCAAAGCCAACTTTACACTTGACACCATCAAAATACAAGGTCAGAAATAGACAATTATCTCCCGGATTATCATATTCCTCCCGATCTTCCATCAATTTAAGGAAGACCTAATCATCATCAAAAATCACATAGGTTCCTAGCCCTATTGCATGAAAGTTTCCAAATGGATCAGAGTCAATGACTTGGCTGAGTAACACTTCTTCTTCAGGAGTCCGATCACTTGTATCTTCTTTATCTTCCATCATTTCCACACAATATCTCTCTTGTTGAGAGATGGAGGTATGTGTTGCTTCAAAGCATAGGACTGCATTGTCCACAATGTGTTCAGGATGTAAAGAATTAGAGAGAATCTCCATCTTCACCCTATGCTTGGTTCTCAATATCAATTAGGACTAGTCGAGTTCTAAGTATCCACCAAGATTTGTAGTGAAATCTCTTGAAAGACACATTCTGAATACCAGCGGAATGTCTATCACTACTATTTCTTGTGTGATTGTTTGGCTTGGACATGAGAAGAGGGTCAGGAATAGATCCTTTATTCGACCGACGGTCAGAACCTTCTTCCCATCTATTTGCATGATTCCTTTCTCAAGGGGTTCATACTTAAGTTTTAGGGAATCAACCACTTGTTTTGGCATGATAGTTGTGCTAGCCCCCAAATCAATCATACTATTATGCAAAGGCTTATCTCCCACAATAAGTGTTAAAAAGGAAGGTGTGGGATATGGCTTGCTTACCTCTTTCTCTTTTACATTTCCCACATTGTTCGTATACACTGCTACTTTCAGAACTTGAGGGGTTGACATGGATCCTTTGTCTCCGCTTTGGCTACATGATGGAGTTGTGTCCATCTGTGACATTTGTTTTTCTTTTTTAAATGCTCCCTAAAGTAATGTCTTTTGTTTAGGAATAGATATGATGTCCCATAGAGATACATTGGTAGACACCTTCTTTAATTGTTCCACCACATTAAGCATTCTGACTGGTTAGGTCTTTGGCTTGAATGGTGGTATTTCTCTCATTTTCAGAAGAAAACATTTTGTCATGACTAGGCCCGATGCCTTGCTCGCCTCCTTCTCTGACAATGGCAGATTATGTGGTTGTAGAATAGGTCAGGTTTTGGGAAATGGAACCTACTTTTCTTACAGTGGTGGTTGATGTGGTTGAGGGCATGGAAGAATTTGTTGCACATATTCTCCCATGAGCCTTCTTTTGGATATTGTATTGTAATCCAATTACACTTATGAGGTACTAGTCATCAGAGCTTCATTTGTGAACACTACATCTTATTCTTCCATCCATGAAAACAACGCTTGATCAGATGTGCTATCCAACTCTTTCTCTAAGGACATCCCTTGCATTTACACTCTAAAACAAGCATTTTCCATTTCGAAGGACTCATATTCACTCACATTTGGGAGCACACCCTTGCTTCTTTTTTCCGCTATCTTTTTTTGCATGTTCCCCCTTGGACAATTTCAAGGCATATGAATATCGCTGCATGGGAAGCACCATACATTCTCATCCTTTGCCAATTTTTTCTAGCCTGGAATCAACTCTTTAATCGAGCTATCTTTGACCATTTGTAGTGGCATGGTGACTAGAACCATCTGGTTTGTAGACGTCACCTGTTGACCTCCTCCTTTGGACAATCCCTGGTATGGAATCTACTGATAAGATGGCTTTCCCCTACCATAGGCTTGTGTAGTATGCTTTAGAGGAGTTTCTTCCTATCATTTGATAATGACCAACTCATTAGCAAAATATTGCATGAGACTCTTCATGTCGTTGATGTCACCTGTGATTGAGGAAGAACTTGATGTGATTATTTGGGTGAAAGGATACACATAAATAGACTATAGCATAGCCAAGGTCAATTGTGTAGTAGGAGCACTTGGTGTAGCTTCTTCCTAAATACCACCAAAGATTTATGCAAATACAAGCATTGGTGGTCATGGAAAAAGCTTCCCGGCATCAATTAAACTATTTTTCACACAAATAGCTAGCTCATGTGTGAGGCAAGATATCCCCTCCCATGGAAATTATCATCATTGCGATGTTTGAGTTGAGGGCCTTCAGATCAAACATGAACTCCATCATGGCTCGGGGTTGAGTAGTCACAAGGATCATTTGCCAGGTCTTGTGAAACTTGGTGTTAAAATCACTCATGGTCTCTTGTGGAGCTCTCTTGATAGTAAGTAGTTGTTGTGGCAATGAAGAATAGTCTCCTTTCTCTAAGAAGCATTTAAACAACCTTCCTCTGAGCTGATCCCAGGAGATGATAGAACATGAGGCCAAAGAGTGTTATCAATCTTGGGCCTTTCCTTTGAAAGAGGTGGCTAACATCCTAAAGGCAATGTTCTCCTCTGCTATAATATGTACCCTACATACCTCTTTTATATCCTAAAGGTGTTCAGAAGGGGTTTTGAAGTCTTCTCTGGAGAATTTTGGAATAGCCCCAAGGGAATTAGCGGGTATGGTAGGCCATGCATTTTGGGGTGTGGGTGTTGTAACAGACTACTGTTATCCTAGGTTACAAAATTTCTAGGAGTAGGGGGAGGTACATGAGCCATAGAGAAAAGAATCTTATGAATCAGGTATACAAGTATTCTAATTTGGAAGGTTGAGCCTCTGGGTGGAGTAGATAGGGCTCACGGATGTGGCCTCTGCACTTCTTGCTCTATTGTTCCTTATAGGTGATACAAACCTATAAGTCTCCTTCTCCTAGTACTAAGGTGAGTGGCTTGAATGCTGAAGTGGTCTCTTGAATTCTCTTGTTTGGAATTTGGGCATGAAACTTCCAGTTTCCTTCCTTAGCCTAATTAAAGAAATATTTTTGACTTCTAATCAAGTGTTTAGAAAACTTCTTGTCCCACTAGGCATGCCAAAAAAAAAAAACTATTGATCATCAAAGCTTTCCCCTCTCTGACAGTCTTATGGGAAATTCAATGAGTGGGGGAACAATTTGTGCCTCACTAAATACCTCTAGGAATTTTTTAGAAAGCCAACTCTTCTTTTGGGTTTGGAGAAAAGGGTGGAAGGAAATGTAAATATAGAACATATAATGGTGATGTGCCAACTCTTTTACAATATTTCAAACTCAATCATTCCTATGAGTGATATAATTAGAGACAATTCCACAACTCCTCATTATTGGAAAGAGAATGAACAACAAAGGCTAACAACAAGCACAGTGAAAACATTCAAATATTTTTGTAGGAAGTGTTCATTAAGGTCTAATCAAACATAAAGATTTCTAAGGGCGACAAAAACATTCATAAATTGCATAAACTCTTCCTCCTGATACAACATAATATAACAAAACAACAACCCTTTAGAAAAATAGAGAAATCCAATGACATAGTCTAGTTTTCACAAGTTATTATTCTACTATACAAGCTTGCAACATAGAAATCAACTACTTAAACTATTTGAATTGAGCTTGCAAAGACCTGATGTTTCATTCCGAGAATGAAAGAATAAAAGAAAACGATAAAGGCAACCACATGCACAATATAAAGATTTATTCTCAATAATTCATACTTTAAATATCAAATGAAATTTAAAATAGAGGTCAGATGCCAATCTCACAATAGTTTAAGCTTTAAAAGATAAAACATGCCAGAGAAAAGTAGTTCAACTTTTACTCCTGAAAATAGTTTTATATCCTAAGAAAACTAAAGAAACTTTTCCTCAACAAAGGAAATTGAAACTTGGAATCCAACCCTTTCATCTGTTGCCGCCTCTCCTTTATAGCTACAGAAAGAGGAAATCGTTGCCACAACACTAAAGTAATTATTGCCAGATGTTGGAATTTGATAGCACATGATCTGATTGTAGATCTTTAGTTAGGTCACAACAATCTTTGCTCATTAATTCTCAACCACCACATTAATGCTTTTCAGATATTTAGCAGATAGAGGTCTGTAAATGATCAAATCCTAGAAAATAGCCTGACAAAAGGTCTAGTTGACCAATCCACATCACCCAAGGATAGCAAGCTCCGACAAACTCCCAAAAGATATGGCTTCATAAGAAGCACAATCTACCTGGAGCAAAGAGATGACAATGCGAACGGGCATAAACTTTTGAGCTCATGAATACAACTCCTTGACAAAATATCTGATGAGTTGACACATGTCCTGACTCTCTCCCAAAAGGAAGGAAAAAATTGAAAGATGTACAACCACCACATGGCACATTGTGCACCTTTTTGATAACTCTACTTGAGTGTGGGCTCATCTGAAACTGAAAACATTGCACAAGCCAAAAATCAAAATGATCAAGGCAAAAACCCTTCACATTGACATCTAGAAAGCAATTGTAGAACTAAGAATAGTGTGATTTTATGCACTTGTCACAAAAGGCTATTTTGAGTGTCCTCCTAAGACTCCTTCACCCAAGGGAGAATGGGTCTTGCTCAAGGATTGAAAATTTTCTTTCACAATCCTCTAGTCCTTGGTCTACACTCTTGATTACTTTGGGTTTCACAGTCAGAAATACGAAAATAAATTTTGAAAGTGAGTTTCTATGGCTTGACGACAATGTCGACAACTTTTACAACTTTGACAACTTTTGCAATTTTTCTCTTTTGATAAATCTTCAATCCTTCCTCAACCTAAGATTTGTAAAACACACAAGAGGGAAAAAATGTTTTTTTTGGTGAATGGGTATTTTCCTTGGTCAAACCTCATTTTGGTAATGAAACCTTGAAATGAAATGAAACATAAATGGAAGGAATGATTAATGAACACTTTCTTGTTATAGCTCACCAAACCTTTGATTTGAAACCCTTGGAGGACTAAAACTTAGTAGATCTCTCCAAGGTCTTGATTTTGCATGAAATGGATTGATTGATGAAATGATCTTGATGCTTGAATGCTTGAAACCTACATCACAATGATAGCTCCAAAAACATGCATGATGCCTGATAACTTTGGCATGATGCTTGAGATCTTGAATGCTAAAAAAAATGCTTGAATTTTTTTATTTTGAACACCTTTGACAATAATATTCTCTTGTGAATGCTTGCATCAAGTTCTCTTGTGAAAATATAGGATTTGAATTGATAAAAAGACCTTACTTTTATACGTAATTTTCTAATTTCAAAAAATTAAAAATTACAATCTGACATTTGAATTTGAATTTTGAATAATAAAAAGTCCACCAAAAACATATTTAAAATTTAAAATTAGCAACTAAACGGGACCCATTCACCAAAGGGAGAATGGGTCTTGACCTAAATTGCCAAAAACTATTCATTTCAGGGTGTTAAAAATGATAATTGCATAGTTAAAACATGATTCTTCTTTTGAATTTTGCAATTAAATAGGCTTGTAGATGTAAAATAGGGAAAATTCAAGCCTTAATTAATTCTAATTAATTAAGGGACTCAAACATAGTGTGAAATGTAAAGTACATTTTTTAACACTACATTTAGCCCCCATTTTAGTGAGAGGATGAGCCCTACACTCAAAGTCACACTAAATTAGTCAAATAATCATCACGAGGTGTATAATTGTAAAATTATTGGAAATAAGAGACAACGAAGGTCAAGGAGGATGATCAAGCCCCCAAGATCTAAGATCTCATGGAAAACCAACAAATGCACAAATAGACACATGCCTATGTTAAATATGCACCAACAAGAAAAGATACACAAGCATACAATTTCAAAATTAATGAGAAGGGAGAGAGAATGGTGGATCAAGATTTCAATGTTTGTCCAATTTATATGGATCAAGCCTTAGTTGTTTATCGAGAAATTTTTACAAGTGGAAACCCATTGTCCACTATACAAAAAAAATGTACTCACACGAGCTAGTGAAATCCATTGCCCACTAGGTGAGCCTCAAAAGGTTTCTAAATGGAAGTCATGTCAAGTATAGTCTCCCATTGTACTAACCATACCAAAGTTATATCTCCTGGTAACTTTGATAAGAAGCCATAGAAAATGGTCACAAGGCTAGCAAGATGCATTATGTTAGGTACTCATGAAAAAGGCTCCACTAACAAGCAAGTTGTGTTATGCTTGGTGGCCATGATACATGGAATAAGATATTCAAAGGGGTTTTTCTTAGTTCAAGAAAGGTCTCAGCTTGGGGAACATCATTCCTAATACCTCCAAGAGAGGACTAGTTGAGGATAAAAGATTCACAACTTAAGGAATGCAGTCCATAACATCACCACTAAGAGGAATGCCATATGCTTAGAAAGGTCGCAATCTTGAAGGAAATCAAACCCAATGACACCACCAAGAAGACACATCACATGAAGTAAGAATACTACATTTTGAAGCAAGTAATGAGGAGGGACACTTATGCCCCCACTTTAAAGGAATTTCTAAACACCATGCTTTGAGCAATTACCTTAAAGTAGAACACAATAAATGTTGATACATGTGAGATTTGTTTGTAAAGCCATATGTAGAACATATATTTCTAAGATAGAGCTACATCATTGAAAGGAGGGTTTCCCCCATATGTAGTGGACTAAGAGATCACATAAGGGATCCATGGATTTTGGGTTAGCATTTGTCAAATTGCTGCAGTGTTATAATCAAGCTTTGAACCATCATCATTCCTCACATGACTCATGGAACAATGAGTACAAGGGAAGAAAGAAACACACACACACACACACAATTTTGGGTGAACATTGAAGAGACCTAAATGTCTCGACACCTTTTGTCATCCCCAAAGGGAAAACACAAGAAAAATATTACAAAAGATAGAAGAATATATATACAAATTGAAGAATCTCACAATAGATTCACTTCCTTTGTATCCTTGCACCAATAGAGTGACAAGGGTCATCTAAAGAATTCTCACAAACATATAAAGACACACCAAACAACACAATACATGGGAACATATTACATACATGCAATCATAAAGAACATAGAGATGACTAGTATGGCACATGTGAGTCAACCTATAGCAGTATATCCACATCCTAATCATGTTCATCATATACAGAAGGTGGATAACTAGCCAAAGGGACAACAACAAATGCCAAACTAGGATAGGGCTATCAAACCCCTTGTACCCACTAAGTGTAGGACAAGGATGATCCAATATGAGTGATGAGAATGGGTTCCTTGCAATATAGAAATGATTTACAATAAATGTCAAACATGCAATAGTGTGTATGCTATGATCCTACAACTAGCATATGGAAAGGAGAAAAGTGCATGCATTTTAGTTAACTACATTAATAACATCATTTTAACTAATCAATTGTTATAAAAGGCTACACTCATTAGTAAGATTCCCAAGAGCTTTATGAAATGCACAATAATTCATGTTTGTACTCTTTCCTTTTTTTTATTTGATAGGTGGCAAGTAAACCAATCCTAGATGAAGGAGTTGTTCCATTTTTTGTTCAATTTTAGCTGTAGCATGTAAGAAAGGAAATTCTATGAGCTTATAGGGCTTAGAATTCTTACTTTTTGGGGAAATTTGTTAAGGTGGAGGTGGGAAAGGAGGATCTATGGTGACCTTATTATCCTTGGGAGGTATTAATTGGTCTCTTGATATGATCTTGTAAAAGAGAACACCTTTTCCCTTTGGAGATGTGCAATAGGTGAAAGAACTTGATATCCTAACCCCTTCATATTCTCAAATGGTATTTTCCATAACAGTTTATGATTTTCATGCTCATTTGTATCTCACATCCTTGTGATATTACTATATTAGGATTCAATAGTGTAGTTTTAAGAGACAAATTCATTGACCCATGCTTCATGTGTAGTGGTTCACAAGAACCCATCTCTTGTGATAGTGAATGGTCCACTTAGCACTCATTGCATCTAGGTGATGCTCACAAAGGTGAAACATTGGGCCTTCCCAAGAGGTTACCCATTCTAGTACTACTCCAGCTCAAGCACGATAAACCACAATGTTTTTCCCCAAGGTTAAGCACACTTAGCTTGTAACCCCATTTGAAAAACCTTCATCAAGTGTTGTGCCTTATGAAACTTTAATTATAAAGCTCATTTAGCTCATCAACTGATAAGTAGGAGGTATTTTCCATAACATGTCAAATTGTGATATTGCTATCAAGATTCAACTATGTAGTTTTATGATTCAAACTCATTGACCCATGTTTCATGAGTAGTGGTTCACAACAACCCATATCTCATGATATTGAATGGTCCACTTAGCACTCATTGCATCTAGTTGATGCTCATAGAGGTGAAGCACTAGGCCTTTCCTAGAGGCCATCCATCCCAATACTACTCCAGCTCAAGCATGCTTAACCATAGAGTTTTTCCCCAAGGTTAAGCCCAAATATCTTGCAACCCCATTTGTAAAATATTTAGTAGGTTTTGTGCCTTATGAACTATTCATTATAGATCCCATTTATCTCATCAATTGATATGTATTAGGTATTTTCCATAGAGTGTCAAATTGTGATAATGCTATCAATATTCAGCCATGTAATTTTATGAGTCCAAGAGCTCATGACCTGTGTTTCATGAGTAAGTTGTTTCACAAGAACCCCATCTCTCATGATAATTGAGCGATCCACCAACTCAATTGCATCTAGGTAATGATCATGAGGTGAAGCTCTTGGGCCTTCCTAAAGAGGTCTCACCATCCAATACTTCCCAATCTCAAGGGTGCTTAACCACAAAGCTTTTCCCTGAGGTTAATCCCACTTAATTTGCAACCACATTTCCAAAACCTTCAACAAGTGTTGTTCTTTATGAACCATTCATTATAGATCCTCTTTAGCTCATCAATTAATAAGTAGGAGGTATTATCCATGTGTCTTATTGTAATATTGCTATCATGATTCAACTGTGTAGCTTTACAAGTCAAATTCATTGACCCAGGTTTCATGAGTAGTGGTTAACATGATCCCATATGTCATGATAGTGAATGGTCCACTTAGCACTCATTGCATCTAGGTGATGCTCACAGAGGTGAAGCATGAGGCCTTCCCATGAGGTCACCCATCTTGGTACTACTCCACTTCAAGCGCACTTAACCACAAATTTTTTCCCCAAGGTTAAGCCCACTTAGCTTGCAAACCCATTTGAAAAAGATTTAACAAGTTGTTCTCCATTCATTATAGATCCCATTTATCTCATCCATTGATAAGTAGGAGGTATTTTCCACAGCATGTCAAATTGTTATATTACTATCAAGATTCAACCATGCAGTTTTATAAGTCAAACTCATTGACCCATATTTCATGAGTTGTGGTTCACAACAAACCATATCTCATGAT
>VDFB02123060.1:0-13604 GCA_007258455.2 Sequoia sempervirens
GAATCACCACAACAATGATCTCCTTACAAGAGGCTGATATGAAGGCCTAAATACAAGCACCAGAGTATGATGCAACACAGAAACACAATGAAGTAATTCGCTGATGAAATCTCAGCCTACTATGTTGATCTGCCTTGATGAAGAACTCGCACTTGAGATGAAGAATGAACTAATTCGATGATCAAACAATGAGACTCCACCAAGTATATATACAATATAATAGAAGGAGACGTGACCTTTCAAAAACATAAGTCAGCCCAGCATAGACGGATGTGCCTCTCCAAATGAAATCGCGTCCATGCAAGAGGTCGGCCTCATTAGCAAATCGTGCCTCTTCATTAATTCGTGCCATTACACTAATTAAATATGATAACCAATGATTGTGTCTCTTCAATAAATCGATATCATATAAATTAAATAGCCCCAGGCTATTATTTAATTTATTATCACGTCATATGGGGATCGGTTGGAAGTGGAGACTGACGCTGCAAACATCAACAAACTTAAATAATGTATGAGGCACATGAAGAATGAATTTAAAGAACACAAGTCTATTTTGATCATAGTAACATTAATCAGAAGCAGGATTGACTCACTAAATCAAAAATATAAATGGGATTCAATTACTTGCGGTTCAATCGGGAGACTAAAAGTTGCCAAAAAAGAAGGGAAAAACACTGTTATTATTTGTTTAAGCCAAATAAAGGGAAAAAACTCAACTTTTCCATTTGGTGCAGGCCAAAATGACTTTTATATATTCCTTTTCAAATCTTGAGTGGGGTCAGCGGGCGGCAGCCCCCAGTGGAGTCAAGGGGCAGTACTTTCATGGGGTGTGGGGTTAGTACCCCTTCCGTTTTCAATGTTAACATGCATGGCAGGGTTGAGGGGCAGAGCCCCTGCCACCAGGCCCAAGTTAAGGCCTTTGATGCCACAGGGACTTTCATGGTGTATGCCATTTTTCATAATTTTACTGCTTTTAACCAACCGTAGATAAATCCAGTCAATCACTTGGCAGTCAATTCATGCCACTAAGATCTTAATCACTGAAAATAAATATCACGAAAAGCACAAAAAAATAGGTTTTCTGTTTTATCAGGGGTCTGTAATTTTTTTTGGCAGCTGAGTCTGCAGAGAAAATTTGCGAGTGGCAGGTGAAACTCACTCATTAACTCGTGAAAAATGGGCAAGCTTTTTGAAGGACTTGGCTCACGATTTATTGGCCCTGCACATTTACTCGTTAGTTAGGCAAGAAATTACCTAGTTTGGAAATGATGGTTTCAAGTGCTGTTACACTGACTTTAAATTAATCATTTTGCTTGGACTGTACATTATGGTTTGAATCATCTAACAAACAGAAATTTATTGCACCAAAAATATAATCCCAAAAACTTTAAACATTGAAAATTGAATCAGAGCTTTTTGTATCCCATAGTTAAAAATCTAAGTTACTGGTTTGGTTTGGGTATGCTGGTATGGCAAAACATTTCTGGGGTTGGGTTTATTTTGGTATGACTGTAAAAATTGTAAATATGTACATTTTGCAGTCTAGAAACAGGAATTAAGTTCAGAATTCCACATAACATGCATATGATTAAAAAAACCACCATAAAAATTAAAATACTACTATGATATCAATTTTTCAAATTCGAGTGTCACGATAGATATTCATTGTTAAATATTAAAATAATAAAATCAGCAATCAACATCATATGGGTTTTCATAAAGACCATCTTTTGGCAGTGAATAGGCTCTTGCACATACATAGGAATAGCAATACAACCGTTTTGTAACCTTTAACAATCAATCTTCAGCTCTATTTGTGCAATGACAAACAAAAATGAAAGTTCAGCATGTGCATTTGGTTTGTGTCTCTTGTTTTCAAAATGAGGCAAAATGAGTTTGTTTTTGTATTTCAATGTGTTTAGAGGTCAATTTTAGGGTTAGGGTTGAATTTTTTAGGTAGAATAGTCAATCAATCAATGAAGTCAAAAAAGAAAAAAAAGTAAATAAAAAAAGGTGTTTTGGGTGCTGGGTTCTGCTTGGATTTGCTTGGCTATGCTTTGTAGTGTATCCAGATGAACCCAGGTCCAATTTGTAGGACCTTGTTTATATCCATTGGTGACCTGGATCTAGATCTGGTCATTTTTAGAGTGAACCGGTAACAAAGTTAGAAATTAATGTTTTGCTATTTTCTTGTGAGGAGTCTCCCTCAAGATAAACATGCAATGCCACATTGCACCATTTTATGGCCACACATATGTGGCTTATGAAATGCATACAAGTGGTAAAGTGAAGACCAAATTTTACAACTTCGCTTGATTAGATGATTTTCAAGTGAATTTTTCTTGTAAAAGGAGGCAATAATTTCATAAGAATAACTTAAAGACAGTTTGGTCATTCTGTGGATAATAAAGATGCACACATGAAAATTAGTTTTTCTTCTTGTTAGCTTTGTTTGATTATTATGTGTATTGTAAATAGAGGATATTTTTAGGAACTAAATAAACCATTTTCTTTAGTATTATATATAAAAAACATTTCTTTCCTTTTCAATTGTTGGATATTAGAAAAATGTGTAGTACATAGCATAGCAATCCTTTTTAATGGTTTGCTCTTTCTGTTACATTTTCAGATGGGTACTTCTATACATGTATGGTGGTATGTGTTAATACAAAAGTACAACTTGTATTTTGTATTAGGCTAATTCTTGAAAGGGTTTTTTGCTGCAGGAGCAAGGCATTATACCTGAAAAGGAATGGGATGAATTTCTTTCGATGCTTCAAAAGCCTCTTCCGGCAACTTTTCGAATAAATTCTAGGTGTGAGACAGTTTTGTATTCATGTTTGTCTTTTATGTTTAGTTTATTATACTGATTTTTTTGCAGGGTAATTGGGATCACAATTATGAGTAGATTGGTTAAGGGTGGAACAAGCCTTCGAAGTTAGATGTCACAACCCCATTTCTAGGGTTTTTAGATTCACTAAATTTCACCACATTTTTTTTTGTTTTCTCATTTGAATAGTAGTTTGGTAAATTTTGTCTAATTCCTAGGATATCATAATCAACTAGGTTTGCATATAAGAATGAAACATAATTTTCAACTTAGCAACAACGTACACTTTATAGGTATTTCATATTTCATGAGTAGTGTTTCATTGGAATCCATATCTCATGAGTATGGATGATCCACTTGACACTCTTTGCATTTGGGTGATGCTCACAGAGTGAAGCATTGTGACTTCTCGAGAGGTCACCTATTCTAGTACTACTTTGACTCAAGCATGCTTAAACATGGAGTTTCCTCCAAGATCAAGCCCATTTAGCTTGCAACCCCATTTGCAAGAACTTATTGTTTTGACTAATCAACCACCCATTATGGAGCTCCATAACTCATTCATTTACTTTTAGGCGGTTTTTTGTAGTTTATCAAATTATATGATGTTTTGTCAAGATTTAATTGTGTAGTTTTGAATTGGTAGTGGTTCATAAGAATCCATCTCTCGTGAGCATGAATGGTCCACTTGGCACTCATTGCATCTAGGTGAAACATTGGGACTTCCCGGGAGGTCACTCGACCTAGTACTACTTCGACTCAAGTGCGCTTTATCATGAAGTTTTCCCCAATGTAATATACTAGTCTAAACTCACATAAGTAGACTTAAAAAAGATTCTACAATTGATATCTATATTTCTTTTTTGTATTTTGTTTTTGATGCAAATACATACACTCAAGAAAAATTCACAAACTTAAACTGCTCATTGATACTAGCAACTTTGCATGGTCCTTGTTGATGCCTTGCTACTGAATGCCTCAGAATGACCTTGCTACTGCCTTGCACTATTGAATATACTAGAGATTTTTTGTCCTCAGGAGAGCCAATTTGATGAGCTTGAGGGTTTCTTCTCAAGAATGAAGCTGCTATAGCAGCATCCACTTTCTAAAAACAGAATGAAGCTTTTTGGTATGTAATTTTCAATGATGCCTCTTCCTTTGCCCCCCGATGCTTTCTGTACTCTCCATCTCAGCAATCCAAAATTACTGGCAATCAATTTCACAATTGGTGATCTTTAATTGACAAACCACTTCCCCAAATGCAGGTAGCTAACTGATCAATCTCTACCACAAACTGCTGCTGTTAACCTACATGGACACCTAGTGATGAGATTAATCCAAATGCAACGACCCTTTAAATTTACACTTCCTAACTAGCAAATCAAGTGGCTTCAACAAGAAGATTGGGTTGCCTTATTGTAACTAAAAGACTTGAACCTAGCTAATTGTTGGAATAAACCCAAACACCACTCAATCTTGTCTAACTTCTGACAAGAACTCAATGTTGTAGATTAAGGGGGACATTACAACCCCTCCCTCCTTGAATTTGCTTGTCCTCAAGCAAGACAAGGTGAGGTGATCTAGGATATTAATCAACTCCTAGGTAGCATCCTCTTAGGACAAACCTTTCCATTGCATCAAGATTTCAAATACTTGGTTCTGCAAAAGCCTCTCTATAGCCCCAACTATCTGCTCAAGCACTAATAATAACTTCCCTTTGTCATCAAAAGGTTGAGTTTTAGTTGAAGGTGTTATTTGTTATCCCACCATCTTTTTTAAACAAGATACATGAAAAATGTTATGGATCTGTATGTTGAGGAAGCTCCAACTCATAGGCCATGTTAGGCGTTTAAATTAGCACCTACAGGAATGCATTATTTGAAGCAGGACAGCTATGCACGGGATAATTGCTCTTCAAATTAGGAGGGGCTCCCTCTTGCTGATGGTGTTGAAAGAAGTAAACTAAGAACTAAGTTGCCCTATCTTTTGATCAGCTAGAGCTGGAGTTTATAAAACACAAAGCGCCCTTGTTGAGATTTTTTTTGAGTTAAAGAATTTCCTTCTGACTAACTTAAGCTAGAGACGTTTCTAACCTCTCAAGTAATACGCAGAGCAAGAGAAATTAGAAATGGACAAGGATGATTCTCTGAAAAAGTGCTTCAATAAATTCTTTTCCAACAAACATCTACACACTTCAATGTAAGCTGAAATCGAGATCATAAAAGCATAACACAAATAACGGAAATCTGAGATTTTGGACCAAGGCAAAGGAGGCTCATGATTTTATTACTCAAACTTCTAGAACAAAGCTCAGCCTAACATGCACAGACAAGAATTGCAGCTAAAGAGGCTTGCAATCTTGCTCTTACACAATAGAGCAACAGCACTAACTCCTTGTTGGCTAAAGAGGCTCAACATTTGCTATCTAGCCTACCAGTGAGGCTGTTGAATAACAGGTTGCTTGTCTGGTACCATGATTTGCTAACACAATAACCGTTAAAAAGAAACTAAATGAGCAAAGGCTCTTATTTATAGAGAAGCAGAGGAGTAGGGAACCCTAAAATCTCCTTGCTTTCACAATCTAGGGCTTGCTTAGCAAACAAGCTTTATTACTAAATCTAGAAAGAAGATAACATCTAACACCTAAGAAAGCAGAAAAAGCGGAAAACGCCAACTATTACATTTATCTTCTTTCTCTTCTTCAAAGAATGGATAAGAATCGTTCCAAGAATAGAAAGAAAACGGAAAGAAAGCTTCCAGATGAAAATTTGGCACCGAAGCTCGATCACATCCGCTAGGAAATTAGAAACTGTGTCCCGGTTCGGTGCATCTATACTATCTTAAGGCAATATTCCGATTCTCCAAGATCTCTTCGCCTTTTGTGATCAAACCTAGAGGATCTTTCACTTCTTCAGTTGCTTTATGAGTTTTGTTCTTGAAAAACATCGCTGCCCCAAAAAGATGACTCACTAATTTGATAACTTGGCGGCTCTGCAACTTTATGCTTTTGACACTTCGCTTGATTTCCATCAGAAGAGTATTGCAACTCTTTTTTGATACCTTTCCCTTTTCTCATATCACACCTTCTCTCGTTCTTCAGCTGAGATGATGAAGTTTTAACATAGTGCTGATTTGGTCTTAAACTCGAGGGGAGTGTATTCCATATTGAAAACCTTGAAGAATGACTGTAAACTCGCCTATGTTGGGACAGTTTTGAGCAACTTTCTATTTTTTTAGAGATCTTTGGTTTTGGCTCAAAGCGGACATTTTAGAAATTTTTTGAGATATGGGTTTTGCTTAGAATTTCGTTGCAAAACAACCCAGATCGTCCGTTTTTGAAAATCTTGAATTTTGACTGAAAAAGCAGCAAACCCTAATTTCTTCAATTTTCCACCGAAAAAGATGGCACCTGGGTTTTGTTCAGAATAAGATTAGAAATGGACCCAGTTGATTAGATTTACAAAACCCTAATGGCTGATCAAAAAAGCAGCTAACCCTAGAATTTGAAATTTTCTTGAAAAAGCTGTGATATGGGTTTTCTTCAGAAGACTGTTTTGAGAGGACCCAGATGATCCAAATTTGCAAACCCTGAAGATTTCACTGACATGCAAAAATAAAAGCACTTGCTGCAACTTGATGAAGTTCTTGAAAAATTCTTCAGAAGAACGAGTTGAGCAGACCCAGAACGCTGAAAATTGAAATCTTTGATCTTCTTCTTCAAAAATTTGATCTTCTGGATGAAAAAGCTTGAAAAAGCAAGGGTTTATGTTGCTGGTCTGAAAAATATGATGAAAAACCAGCAAGCTATGTTCTTGAATCTTGAAAAATTTCTTCAAACTTGCTGCTCCAACTTTCTCCCTTGAAGGCTACCTGCAAAAATAATGAAAATAACGTAAAAGAAAGATGTTAAATAGACTTAGGGTTTTGTCTTTGCTTTGCTTTCTTTCGCTTTTATTTCAAAACCCTAAAATCTCTGTTCAATGTGTTTGGACGCCATCTTCCCTCACTTTGCAATTTTGAAACCTTTTGAAAATCTCAAAAAATTCTCTAAGGCATGAGAAGTTGGGCGCCCTTCTTCACCAGGGGCGCCCACTTCATCCAGTGTTAACCAAAATTTTGACATTTTCAACTTTTCATCATTTTGACCTCCTACTTTGCCTCTGATTTCCCATTTGCAGAATGATCCGACAGGTGAGTTGAAAGATCCATCGTGGAGCCTGACTGATTATGAGAAGATTGTTCTGGAGGAACCTCTGTGAAACGACTTCATTTCGACGCCGAATTCATGGGAGCCTTTTCCTTCGAGGGGCTCCGAACTTTCACAGTGTTAGCCATTTTTTTGATCTTCAATTTCTTCATTAACTCCTCTTCTACAGATGATTTCGTCGAATCTGGTGTTCCAGGCATCGGATTGACTAAAGACTATGCTCATCGCGAAGCTGACGAAGAATGAGGAGGGGTCTTCTGGAAGAGATTTTGTTGGAAAGTGAAATTTGACCCCTCAAAAGTTTGGGCGCCCATCTTGGCTGGGCGCCAAGATGGGCGCCCAAGTTCACCAGACTTAGTTTATTTTACATTTTTCTGTGTTTGCTTCTGAATCTTGGTTTTTAGCCTTCGTCAGACCCTCTGTTCGGTGCTTTATATCCGGCGACTGCGACATCCGATTGACATGCTGAGTATCCCATTGGAAAGCTTGTTCTGATCTGAAGAAGACATGCTGGAGGCAGTTTTAGAAAATTCATCTATTTAAGCCTCCAAAAGCTTGAGCAACCTTTCTCTCCAAGGGCGCCCATTTGCTCCAGACTTAGTCAATTTTTTACCTAACTTTATCTTCAATTTTGAACATTCATCTTCTACCTTCACCTTGATCTGGATTTGCCAGAGAACGACAAGTCAGATGCTCTGACGAAGACGCCCGTTGCGAAGCTGCCTAAATTCTGGAGAGATTGAGCACATTTGCAAACCCTAATTGTTGGACTTTTCCTTCCAAAAGACTGGGCGCCCCTGGTCACTTGGGGCGCCCAAAGTTCCTAGACTTAGAAAATTTTATGAGATTTTCATAATTTTCACTTTGTCTTCTATTTGAAACTGCTCCGTTTGATCTCGACTTCTGGGTGGCTGGATGATCCGTTGACTATACTGTCGGATTCGTTGCAGAGCTGGAAGGAAACTGAGCAACTTTGGCTGAGAGCTCAAACCCTAATTTTACCATTTGATGCCCTAAAAAGATGAGCCACTTATTTACCGGGGCACCCAAGCACGGTGTTAGAAAATTTCATCAATTTTGATTTCTTAGTTCTTCGAGCTGCGTCCACCAACTTGCCTTTTGTCGAGATGCTTTGAGCGTTGAATCGACACTGGCGGTTAGACTGACTATCCATTGATGATACGGTGCTCGGATATAACGGCAGATTAGACCCACTAGAGTAAAACTGACTATTTTGAGATTCCGACTGAACTAGCCTGATATGGACATATTTTGAACCAATCAAAATCAGTTTGGACCCTGGCGGACAAACTTTCTATTTTTAGAAAGTTTTTCCAATATCCATTTCCCAAGAAACCCAGAAAAACCCAGAAAATGTTACTAATTTTAGAAAATTTCTAAAAATAGCAATTTTCCTAAATTTTAGGGATGAAAAAATGAGATTAGGGTTTTGTAGGTTAAACTGCTCTGAGCAGACCCAGATCGTCAGATTTTGACAATTTTGTGTTTTAACCCCTCATGCAAGACTTGCACACCCAAATTTTGACCTTTTTGACTGATTTAACAAGACTTTTACTCATTTCTTCAAAGTATCTAAGTGTAACAAAAATTTTTTAATTTTGGATTTCTTGACCACTTCTCCAATACAATGAACTATTCTGTAAGGACCAAAGAAACGAAGTTTCTTTTTTAAGCAAGACTACATGTAAGGCTGCAACTGGAGTAAAAGTGGCCTCCCACCTCAAAATTCTTCTCCATTTGATGATTGTTAGCGTAGATCTTTTGCTAATTTTGTGCACATTGAAACTGATTATGTAGACTTGTTAAAACTTGTCTACTTTACTCAATGAAGCCCCTTGTTGTGGGTACTCATGTCTCTAGAAGTGTTAGTTCAACAAAGGTTGGAGCATCATATTCATACAATGCTAGAAAAAGGGACCTCCTAATTGATATGTGGTAGGTTGTATTGTTGAATACTCTCCTATAGGTACAACTATTGCACCTAAGCTGATTGGTGATTGGTCACAAAACTCCTCAAGTACCCTTCAATCCGTTTGCTCACTATCTCTGTTTGCCTATCCCTCTGGGGGTGATAATTGGTGCAAGGTGTCAATTTTGCCCCTGTCAACTTGAATAACTCTTGCTAGAAGGCAATAATGAAGTGTGCATCCCTATTGCTAACCATAGTACAAGGTAATCCATGTGTTAAAGGATCTCCTTGAAGAAAACATTTCCTATTGTGGAGCCTTGAACTCATTGGGAATAGAGAAGTGTGCAAACTTTGTCAAATGATCCACAACTATGAAGGTACGATTCTTGCCCACCACTTGAGGCAAGCCTATATTGAAGTTCATTGACATAGATTCCCACTTCTATTGAGGAATGGAGAAGGGTTGAAGTAGACCTGCTGGGTATGTGATTTCATGTTTCGTCCTTTGACATAATTCACGTGCTTGTACATGTTGTAGAATGTCCTGTTTTGGGGCCTTTTGTAATGACCTGAGCTCTGGATCAATAGATTTGCGATTAATTTCTTATTGGATTGACAAAGGTTGTCATCCAGTATTTATGTAAAGCTGTCAAATTATGCCAATAATCTTAAATATAGTAAAGATGATGTACGTTGGTTTATTTAAGAGCAACTGATAAACACTAGTATATTGATATGTTTATGAATTAAGAAACCTGATATAAATATAATTTTAATAATGGCAATATGTCACATAAATATAGCGCTGTTTCTGATATGTTAATTTAGAACCATGCGTTGCTTATGCAAGAGGTTTAGACCTCTTTAGATTGCTGTTTCTGAAGTTATCTTTATATTCATGCAATTTATAATTGGGTGCTGTATCTAAATATTTACTTATTATTCATGCATCCATAATGTGATGATCTTGGGCTCCTTTGAGCACTTCAGATCTGCTGTGTAAATACATATATCTGCAATTCTATTCCATATCCCTTTTTCTTTACAATTTGTTTCCTTTTATATCTTTATGCCTCTATGAAAGGAGACATCTCTTAGAAAAGAGACAACCTTTTAAGAAGACATAACTCTTGGTTATGCTAATCGTTGCCCTTTGAAACTTTATTATTTTCTATTGTTGTCTTTTAAACTTAATTACTTCCTTCAGTGATGCACATGTATCCTCACGTCCCAGCAAAGACTCCAACGTCAATTTTTGAGCATGTATCTTCTTCAACCCATCCTCATGTCATCTCAAATAAGCATCCCACTTGAACTTTATAGAGGTTTGAGACCTGGCTTGGTATTGGATCATTGATGGAATGCACATGCCAGTCTACTTCAACTTTCCACGAAAAGATGGCTCAAGAATGAATGCCATCTCCTTACACACATATTTCAATTGAATGATATTTTGGCTGATATAGAAGGAAATATTGACCCCTCCAAAATAATATAGATTTGAATTCAAGTGCTCGACTTCAAAGATAATATGACGCTAGAAATTATCTACACCTTCGAATCCCCTCTCCAATTGACTGAAATTATTTGAATTGCTAAAGAACATCGACTAACCAATACAGTGGCCTCCTATCCTCCTCTGTCCTGTATTAGCAATTCTTTGACTCCTTTGACTCTGCTAAGATATTCATGGCTATGCAACCCTTGATATTACTATCATTCCTCAATATGATGTAGTGGCTCCTTCAATATGCCATCGATAGAGAATCTGCAGCCATCGGTCATCGAACTACGGCTTTGATTTCCAAAGCTAAGCCTATAACTCCCGTGCTCTATATTAATCCTTGAAACCAAGTTTCTGAAGGTAGCTTTTTCATGCTGGTAACGGTAAACCAACTTAAAGGATACTATAGCTTTGGCTTGAGATAACTAGTCTCGACTCCCAGACCTTTCCGTCATCACTCTATGATTCGGCCCTTTGGATGAATGTAACGATTCAAATAATCAGGGTTGGCGTTAGAGCTTCCGACGATTTCTTGACCATACCTAGCGTTAATTTTGCATAGATCTCTTGACTCCCTTTGTTTTCACATCATATAAAATGTTTCCAAATGATGTGATAACCAATTGTTTGTATCCTTTCCAGTGCTACCTATAAAGAAGTTGATCGCCTTAAGCTTTCATAATTCTGTCCACTTGCTCACATCACAAACCATATAATATTCTTTGTATGTGGAGGTAATTCTTCTTCAGGCTTCCGATTTCCCTTTTGTTAGCTACGACTAGCATAGGAAAATAATCGATCAGCCATATTATTGCTACCGCCATGCTCGATGATCCATAATGATTGAACATTAGTATTCGATCGATCAATATTCAATCACACATAAAAATAATTAATTATTGATCAGATGCAATCGATCAATAATAAGGATGTCTCAAAGTGCAAATCGAACTCCAAAGAATTGGGACATTACACCTTCCAAGCATTTCTACTTTGAACTTGTTTGTAAGTTTTGAAAAATCTAGTGTGACCAGCAAGTGGAGAATTGTGCAATGCTGCAATAATTTTCTATTTCAGCTTGGATATCAACTCCACAACATTAGACGACTTGACCTCCTCTATGGCCTCCTTCAAAAGGGAAAGTTGGTAATTAGCATCCTTATGTTTCCTAGAGCAATCAATGGCTCTAAGAAAGTATGAATCAATAGGGCATGTAATAATAATATTAATGAGTGGCTGATGTCGAATATCAATCCACCCATCCATCACAATGGAAAAACCAGTCCTAATCCATGTTTGTCTCATCTCCTCTATTATCATGTTCACCTTTGAATATTGTCCATCAAGGACAGAGGTACGCAATCTATGTTCTCTAGGAGGAGCATAAGAGGATCCAATTGCTATTGAATCTTTCAACATGTTTTTGAAATAAGGAGAGCTTGCCAAATGAAAAGGGATGGCATGGGCATAAAATAACTTTTCCACCAAATCATCGGCTTGCTCACACTTTTGCAAATTCATCATCCCTGTCACTGTATTGTTTTCACCTATGGCTGTAGTAGAAGTGGCCTTCCTCTTCCCTCTATCATAATGCTTTCCAATTGATAGATTGAAATGTTCTTCAATAGGTTACATTGTTCTACATGAATGCTTCTTACTCTTAGTAGTAGTAGCTGCATGTTTTTTCTCACTCTCCCCTACCAACTTTAGCATTTCAACCTGTTCTTCCAATTTTATACTTCCACAAACTCTAACCCCATGGCCAGGATCACCCAATAAATGATGTTCAACCTTGGTATAACTCCCATGATAATCAGTATTGCAAACCATGACAACTAATGGTTGCTGCCACTTGAATATTTAGCCTTATTAGTGGTCAAACTGGTGGCAAATTGAAGCAAGGGTTTTTTTGGGTTGAAAGGGGCTTTCACATATTTTTGAAGTTTGGATGAAAGGCATGCAAAACGGTCTTTTGGAGCTGCACTTCCAATAGAACTGGTAGTTGTGCTTTGATTTTCGGAATCCACTTTGTTTACTTCAACATCTTCTCCACTGCTCACCTCATTCACATTTTCGTGACTGCTGCTCATTTTGATATTTTTTGTTTGACTTTGAGCAATGAGCAAACTGAAATAATTTTTTTTTTTTTAAATTTTAAAACTGCAAGGGAAACTAACATTGAAGCAAAAGAAGTAAAAAATAAAAAAAACTTACCTACAAGCTGCTGAACCAGAGTCACTCTTTCTTTTCAAGAAGAAAACCAAAAATCTCCAACTTCAAGGCGTCAAACAGTGGTAGGCTGGTAGTGGTAGTTGATTCACACTTAGAAGAAGGTAGGGTTTGAGAGGAATTACACTCAGTAGTCTCCAGTTGCAGTCGCCAATAGTTTCCACTCCCCTCTCCAAGCGCAACATGAAAACAAAAATGTTTTTGAATCTTTTCATTTTAGGTTGTAAAAAGGGGCGTGGGAGGGTTTGTGGGGCTCCATGCTCCTATTAAAAATCTAAAATTGAACTCCCACAATTTTTTTTGACATCGGGGACACCTAGTTGTCCCCTAGACATTTCTCACCATCCCTTGGAGTGGGGATGTGTTTCGGGGATGTTTCCTCAATTTGGGTTTTTGTGGGGACACCAAGGGGAGGTCCCTTGTTGCGTACCCATCCTGGAAACGCTAGTGGGGACGGGGACGTGCTTGTGAGGGCCGAGGACGTGTGTGCATGTATTCTTGTATATTTCCAATTAAACTAGTTACATCATCACTTCATTTATTGATGTCCCTCTAATGTGCCACTTATTGTATAAAAGTTTTTGTTTCATTTTCCACTTTAATATCTATTACTTTGGAGCCTAATTCTTAATTTGATCTTTCATGGTTTGTGAGTGATAAAGTGATAATGTGCTTTATATTTATCACAAATAACCTAGAAATTGTAGTTCGCATTGGAGATTCTGTTGTGGAAGACCATGTTACCCTAAAATGAACGTTATGGATACAATCTAAGTGAAAAAAAATACAATTTTTTTCTAATAAATCACTTACATTCCTATGAAATTCTAAGATTACTCATACGTAGATAAGAGATCACCCCCAACTTGTAATAAAGCAGGGCAATTTTTTCACCTTCTTT
>VDFB02123061.1:0-48330 GCA_007258455.2 Sequoia sempervirens
CTCTCTCCCACCCTCTCCCTCCCTCTCTACCACTCTATCCCACTCTCCCACCCTCTCTGACCTTATGCCACTCTCTCAGGTCACTCTCTCACACACTCACTCCATCTATCTCTCTCCCCTATACCCTTAACCATGAAACCCTAAACCCTTTATAATCCTCTACCATAAACCCTTAACCCTTAAACCCTCTACCATATACCCTAAACCCTAAACCTTTAACCCTTAAACCCTCTACCATCTACCATTAACCCTTAGGTCTATGTGTAAACAAATCCGATTTCTGATTCAAATCGGATATCCGATTTGTAGAACTAAAATCATATAGTTACAAAACGTCCTAATTTTTTTTAAATGAATCAGATATTAGATTATAATGGATATCGGATTTGTAGGCCATAGAAAATCCCTATGTGGGCTGTTTTGTGCATTCCAACGGACCCTACATTCTATTTGTAGGAAAAAAACATGCGGTTTCAGAAAGGAAGAGACAAAGATCAACTTTTTGGAGCATCTTCTACTAAATTTGTCATAAGCAATGATTTTTTAGCATCTTTTATGAGGTATAATGGGGAGCAGTAGTCATCAAAAGCAAAAATGTAAGAGAAATCTTACAAAAGAAGAAATTGAAGCATATTAGAGAAATTCATAGGAAGAGAAGACAAGGTATGTTAAATATTAGTGAACCTAACCCCTATGGTCTTTCAAGTGAAGAGGAAATTGAAGATGTTCAAGGTGAAAATAGTCAAGGTGAAAATGTTGGAATTGAATATGTTGAACATGATATTCAAATTAGGAATGAAATTATTGAAATTGATAATCAAAATGTTCAAGGTGAGAATGTTGGATTTGAAGATGTTGAACATGATATTGAAATTGGGAATGAAAATATTGAAATTGATAATGAAAATGTTCAAGGTGAAAATGTTGGATTTGAAGATGTTGAACATGATATTGAAATTGGGAATGAAATTATTCAAATTGATATTTAAAATGTTCAATGTGAAAATGTTGGAAAATCTAGATTTTGAACATAATATTGAAGCAAGTGTAAATTATGTTTCACCAGATTACATGAGAAATGAAGAACCTTGTATGGAAGAAATACATATTCCAATTTCAATACCTTCAAGAACCCCTAAATGGTTACTTGAATTTGATGAGAACATTATAAACAATATTGAAGGCAAGAGGTCAACACGAACTCTTCAGTTGTGGGCTAGAAGACGTTTTAACCAATATTTTAGTGATAAGACATTTACCGAGCAATGCCAATTTTTTGTACAATTTCTAAAGATGCAAAAGATGAGACATTTTCTAGCCAAATTGAAGATTTGTGTGAACAAGAAGACCGAAAAAAATTCTATTATTGTCAAAAATCTTTTTAATGCTCTCAAGTCTATTGTAAAAAATAACAAGGAAAAGTATAAGAGAGCTGCTCGGAGAGTCATTACAACCGACCTAGTAAGCCATCAATTGAAATTTAAGGCTTGGTTTATGAGACAAACTTGTATTGATTTTGACATAAATCATAAAACTTTGGATAGAGCACTTGCAAGAAGAGAAAGAATAGATGATCCTCTTCAAAATGATACATGGGATTTTTCTAGGAGGCTTCCACGTGTTGATAAGAAGCTAACTGATAATGTAAAGCAGGTAATTCAACAATTTTGGCATGATAACTCTAGAGTATCACCCAATGCAATGGATGTTTTAAAGTTAAGAATTGGCAATCGAGACCATACACCACATCCTAAACATTTCTTGGAATCAATCCAAACAATGTTGTTCAAAAAATTTATTGAAACACATAAAAATATGGAAATCTGGCAAAGGACTTTTGAGGGTTTGAAGCCATTTTATTGTGTGTCTCTTAAGATTCGTAATACTTGTTGCTGCAAATAGCATGTGGAGTTTTCAATGTACCATGAGCTATTATGCTATATCCATTCTACTTTTCATACTAATGAAATGTTGCAAGAGTGTGGTGCAATGCATCTTCCGAAATCATCAAGGGACTTGCTAGATCTATTTTTATGTTCTAGAGATGATGGTTTCTTTTTCTATAGAAATGATTGTTTAAATGAAAAGTGCTCACAATGTGGTGGTTTTTCAAAGTTTGTTCAATGTTTTCATGAGACTTCTGAACATGAATTTGGAAAGAAGCTTGTTGAGAAAAATAGATATGAGATAGTCAAATATACTTTGCAAAGTGGAGGTGAAGGTTCTAGATGTGAGTTGGTTACAAAAGAATGCAGTGTTGCTGATTTTATTTCAGATTTTAAGGACAATCTTTTCTACAAGTATGCAAGGCATAGTCATAGGTCACAGTGGTTGGATCAACAATTTAGGATGTGTAAGGACTCTTTTTTGATTGAAACTATTATATCAGTGGTTGATTTTGCAGAAAACTACACATTGCAACCACAAAATGAGGTACAATCTCAATATTACAATTCCATTCAGATTGTTATTTTTGTCCACATAACATTTAGACATGCACCTAATAGTACAGAGGAGGATTGAAAAATAATCAGAGAGTATCATTTTTATATGAGTGATGATAAATCTCACTCGTCTGAGTATGTCCAACATTGTTTCGATATTTTTTTTGAGTTCTTGCAAGAGCATGATATAGCATTGGGCCAACATCTAATTTGGTTAGATAATTGCATAGGTCAATTCAAGAATGATCGTATGTTTTATTGGTTGAGTAGAATGAATGTAGAGAGGGGTCTACCTCATATTTGGAGTTTTTTTTAAGCTGGACATGGGAAAGGGGAGCATGATGGAGCAAGTGCATGCGTAAAGAGACCTTTAGTTAAGGAGAAATTGAAGATTTTAGGAGAAAAAATCAACGATGCACGTTCTATAGTTGATTGGTGTAGTTCAACATTTTCATAGGGAGGGACACTTGATTCAATAGTGAGCAGATTCTTTTGGTTGATTGAGGAGGGTACAATGGGAGGTAGATTGGATTGTCATACAATCAAAGATTCTTGAAAGATGCATTCATTTCAAAGCTCAGATGTAGGCACATGGACCATTTGGACACGAGAGTTGGATTTTTTTTTTTTAGAGTTGTATTCAGTGCGAGTGGGATCAATGCGAGTCAAGTGAGTGGGTGGATACATGGGTACCACAATATCTAACTCCTTTATCTCAAACAATATCCATGAAAAATGACACAATGGAAAGTTCAGTTGATTGCGACCTGCTTTCAGATCTACTACAGCTAGGACATATTTTTGCAGTTGTTTCACCACAGGGGAATGAAGAGAGATCAAACTATTGGTTGGCTTGATGTGTGTGGGTAAAGCATAAGCTAACACAACTGATGGAAGATGATGATGGTTTTGTGTATCCTACAGGTTAAGTTGTGGTTTTAGGAACTTGGTTGTGAGCATACATGATTAGAAAGAATGGCATACCTGCATTTGAAGACTACGAGAAACACAAAACCATTCTCATGTATTCGCACCTTGTTATAGCAACAAATGTTCAATTGTTGAAGCATCATGCCAAACCAAAGTAAAAACAACTATGGACACTTAGTAATGTTGATCATGAAGCAATATTGGATACTCTTAAGCAAAGGGATGACCATTCAAGCACACTTGAATAACATTTTGAAGAATGGAGGGTAGAATTCTTATGTTCATTATGATTAATTTCATTAGTGTTCTTTATTTAATACTAATATTTTATATACTATTGCAATGTAGGTGTCTTTAATAGTGATATTTTGTATTCACTTTGTGATATTTTTGGCAAGATTGACAATGGACTTGCTGCAACAATAGCCAGCTCTGATCCTTTCGAAGAGGTATGGGTATTTTATAGTTCACATCACCAACTCATCATCATTCAAGTTGTTTAGATTAATATAGATATGTTAGTCTAAGCATCTTTTCTATTGTGACAATATAGATTTCTCATTTTCCCACTTTTGTGATATTCCTGGCACGATTGATCATGGACCTATTACAACAATAGCTAGCTCTAATCCTTTTGAAGAGGTATACATCTTTAATAGTTTGCATCACCAACTCATCATAATTCAGGTTGTTTAGATTAATATAGATATGTTAGTCTAAGCATCTTTTCTATTGTGACAATATAGATTTCTCATTTTACCACATTTGCAATATTCCTGGCACTATTGATCATGGACCTACTGCAACAATAGCCACCTCTGATCCTTTCGAAGAGGTGTGCATATTTTATAGTTTTCATCACCAACTCATCATCATTTAGGTTGTTTAGATTAATATAGATATGTTAGTCTGAGCATCTTTTCTATTGTTACAATATAGATTTCTCATTTTCCCACTTTTGCGATATTCTTGGCAAGATTGATCATGGACCTACTACAATAATAGCCAACTCTGATCCTTTCAGAGAGGTATGGGACATATTACAACAATATAGATTGGTTATTCTAAGCATATTTTATAGTTTGCATCACCAATTCATCATCATTCAAGTTGTTTAGATTAATTTAGATTTGTTAGTCTAAGCATCTTTTCTATTGTGACAATATAGATTTCTCATTTTCCCACTTTTGCGATATTCCTAGCATGATTGATCATGGACCTACTGCAACAATAGCCAGCTTTGATCCTTTCGGAGAGGTATGCAACAGATTACAACAATATAGATTGGTTATTCTAAGCATCTTTTATAGTTTTCATTACCATCTCATCATATTTTGTGTCATTTAGAATAATATAGATTGATTATTCTAAGCTACCTTGATGGTTTGTATAGGTGCTTGTCAGTCCAGAACGTGAACATACTACTATTGTTGAAGACTGTGCCCTGAATGCCTCTAATAGGAAAATTTTGTAAAATTTAAATTCTCAAATTGGAAACAATGTAAGATGGTCATAATTGTGTATGGGCATAATCTATACCCAGTGATGTTTTTTGAAATATGGGTCAAATGTCTGGCATTGTATAAAGGGTATGTTTAAAATGTAAAGGGGTCTGTATTTTGGAAACTGATCGGTTTTGTAAAGGGGTCTGTATTTTGGAAACTGATCGGTTTTGTAAAGGGGTCTATTTTTGTACTTAATCGAGCTACAATCAAAGGTTTTCTTCCTGGTTCTTTCCTATCGGTATGCTCATTTGAACCAGGTTTTGTAATATCTCTGATTTATATATAATAAATTATAGTGACTTGCAACTTTTGCTCCTCAAATCCAACTTGGGTGCAACTTAATTTTTAGCAACTTTCATGAGGTTTTTAAGGAAATCAATGTTTCCAACCTTTCCACACCCTATAAATTCATCAAACACGTCTATTAGGACCTACACAAGCTTGGGCCAGCTTTAAATCTTGTTGCCCCCATGTTTCATTGACATTAGCAACTTCTAACCACCATTTTTGGTGTAGGAGCACCTACACCACAATATCATTGCGGATCATTTCAATGATTAAAGTGTTAATATTTTGATTTTTTGTCTTTAATGAGATCTAATATTCCTAATGGTCATGTATTAGGAGGAGTTTTAAGGTTTTAGGGTAAAAAAAAATGGAGATCCCAACTTGTCCTAGTTGTTGCTTTGTAGCCTTTGAAGGAAAAAATAGTAAATTTGTTTAGGGACAAGCAATAACAGTGTTTTGAACATGTAATGATTCTATTTCAAGCCATTAAGTGAGGTCCTAGTAAAGTTAGTAGTGGAAAAGTGAAACATTTCATTATGAGTAATATTAATGTGAAAAATGTTTGTATTTTGGCCTTCAACAGTCATTAAGGTTTCAAAAGTCAGTTAATATTGGTGGTTAAAGGCATTGGGAGTTGGATTCCATGGCATATAAATGTACTTAAGGCCTTCAAGGGCTCAAGACAAGTTTGTTTGAAGGATTTTTTTTCTTTGAATCAGTAAAGTTTCAATTGCTTAGTTCATATTTTACTATTTTTCTTGTGTTTTTTGCCTATGCACAAGCCATTCAAACATTTTTGTATCAAAAAATTATGTAGAAACATTATTAAATGTCTTTAATTTATTCTGACTTCTTAATAGAGGGTTTCTTTATTCATTTTGTGCCTCAAAAATTAGACTTTCTTTAGATGGGTTCCTGAACAGGGGAATAAGAGTTTTGCAATTTTAGTGGCTTGAATCTCATCCCACCTATTGTGTGCCGATGTGAATTGGTGGGATGAGTTGGTAGGGATTAGGAAATGATATTTCAAGAGTGGAAGGCATGGAGAACTTGGTTTTGACATAAAATGAAGAGTTAAAGGTCTAAAAATGGTGGTTTTTTTTCACTTGAAAATAGAGTTTTTACCCTAGGGTTTTCAAAAATCTCTAAGATACTAGAAGTTTCTTTGTTTTATAAGCATATTGGGGCCTAAATAAAGGTTTCTAAGGTGGTGGAAAAGTCTGAAAGGTTGCGGAAGTGATACATCCAATAAACCCTCAAGAATTGCACTAAAAACAAGGGTTTTTTGATTCGACAGTTATAGGTCTATACAAATGGAATCCAATTGTAGAATATTTGTTTTCTTGGAAATTTATTTTTTGCCCCAAGGTTTTAGGGGTCTGTGTGGTGTTTGAAGGTATGTTGCTTTGCATTTTTGGGATAATTAAGTAGCCTGTTCAAGGGTGAATGTATAGGAAGTCAATGCTCATCCAAAGGAGTTTAAGTTGTTTCTCATATATGTTGTGTAACTTGTATATGGGTGTTTGAATCAGTCATGTGTTGTTTTGTTGTTTTGGAAAATTGTGGAGTAATTGGACAAAAACTAGCTTCTCACTATTACAAGGGTTTAAGTGGGTTAAAGAGGGAAATGTGCATTTAGTTGCTTGTCAAGTTTGAAGGGAGTTTTGGACTGTCCAAAGAGGTCAAAATAATCTTGTTAGATGCCTCAAATAGGTAGGTTGCAAAGAGTTTGTGATTGTGGGCCCTTGTGTCTGCATCATTTTTTCACCTAATCTTACTCAGTCCAATGTAGCTCGGAGTGATTCGGTGTATTTGGTTGCAAAAGAGGACCATCCCTACTGTAAACGTACCCATCTAGACGTGTTGGAAGAGTTTGTTTGGTTGTACGAGTTGCAGAATGAAAGTTGCACCACTTTGCAACTTTACACTGCTTAAATCTGGAAACTTTTCCCTCCACTAAAAAGTCATCACCACAAGAAAACACCTCTGAGATAGAAAAAACCAAGAGAGGTTTTTGTAGATGGTCCCAACACGATCCCATAGACTCGAACGAAGAGTTTGTAAGCATCACAATCTCTTAGAAATATCCCTTCAAAGATTGTTGCCTTTTAGCACTTTAAACTCTTAAGGGAAATCATTGGTCTAATGTAGCTCGAAGTGATTCAGCATATTTGGGTGCAAGAGAGGACAATCCCTAGCGTAAACATACCAATCTGGATGTGTTGGAACAATCTGTTTGGTCGTACGAGTCGCAGAATGAAAGTTGTACCACTTTGCAACTTTTCCCTCCATTGAAAAGTCATCACCACAAGAAAATGCCTTCGAGATAGAAAAAATCGAGAGAGGTTTTTGTAGATGGTCTGAACACGATCCCATATCCTCAGACGAAGAGTCTGTAAGAATCATGGTCTCTGAGAAATAGACCTTCAAAGATTTCTGCCTTTTAGCACTTAGGACTCTTGAGGGAAATCGCCGACCCAATGTAGGTCGGAGTGATTCAGTGTATTTGGGTACAAGAGACTGTTGAAGTTGTGAAAGCCAACCTCACAAACCTCGAAGATCACCTAGATGCAAATAACCTATCACAGAAAGAAGACATTTCAGACAAAAGGCAAGGGTGCTCTAAAAGCTGAAAATATATTAATCAGAGAGAGTTAAAAATACAATGATCAATCCTTATAAAAGGAGATTGTGCAACCCTAAAGAAACCCTAAAAAGTAGACATTTAATAATTAATATAATTATTAAATGTCACAATATGCAACTAAAGTGAAATCTTAAGAGAGGAATAAAGGTAGCTTAATTAATATAATTAAGTTAAAACCTTTACTCTAACACCCCCCATTAAGATGAGCAAGAGTGTAGGTACAAACATGTGCAAGAAAGTAAAGGTAACTACAATGCATGAAAGCAAACAAGGGTCCTGACAACTAGGCCTGATCAGGTACCCGAATACAACCAAATCTCTGTAAAATGGAGAAATAGAGAAAACTTCATGGGAAAAACTCTACTCCAAAAAGAGATGAAAGACATGAAGAACATCACTGAAGCAGGAATAAGCTACAAACAACTATCAAGAGATGATTGCTATGCTGTTGAAGAACCTCCTCTGGAGATAGGATGATCAGGATCAAGAAGACAACAATCTGTATGAGTGCCCCAAATGACACTACTCGAATCAGATGGCAAACAAAGGCAAACACCTGGAACGAAGATACAGATGGAATAAGTACCAATAGTCTAAAAAACACTAATCAACTAAGAATGGAAGATTCCTTCCAAGGAGAAACCAAGGAAGCATTAGCACGAACAAAATAATACCCCCCATAATGTTAAGTGGGAGAGCCTAACAGATCCATTGAAATGTTGTGTAACACCCTATAGTGCATGAAAGAGAAGAAACAACATTTAAAAGTGCACAAGAAAGCACCTGGAACTAAAAAAGTGGTGTGCAAAACAAAGCACACATGCATGATGCTGGAATCATATGGATCCACTGTCATCGTGGAGGGACACTCACCGGACAAATGTGTGATGGCAAAAAAGAAGGCACTACACAACCCCCCATGGCACTTTATAATACAATGAAAGTACATAAATATGGCACAACCTTATGTGGAAAATCCCCAAAATATATGTACAATAGTGTGGCACTTTATCTCAGTGCATTTACATAAAAGATTGCTTATAGAAGATGATCATAATGTCATAAAAAGACACAAGCTAGAAATACATGAAGAATAGCCAAAACCAAAGCATCCTATGTAAACAAGAAAATGCAAACCGAGTGCATGCACACACCAATGTTCACATCTGCCTCCATGATTAAAAGGACCTCAAATTTGATTTCTGAAAAGTATGTTTATAATGAGTAGACAAAAATAGAAACCCAACAATTTTTTGAAGTTGAAAATAAAACCTAGAAATCATTTTTTGATCTAGCAAGTAGAAGATGAAGAAATAATTTTTTTAAACTTTTAGCCAAGAGAAAAAAATGGCGCGCGATGGTTTTTGTGCAGCTTTTTTCTTCAGATCCGTAAAAGAAATAAAAAAATGAAAAGATACCTAGATCATATTTCGACCCTGGCTACAAAACTCAGAAATCATTTTTTGATTCAGCAAGCAGAAGATAAAAAAAAAGTTTTTTAATGTTCAACTAGTAGAAAAAATGATGCGCACTGATTTTTGTACTATGATTTTCTCCAAATCCGTACAAGATATCAAAAATCTAAAAGATACCCAGTTTAAATTTTGACCCTGGCTAGAAAACCCAAAATCATTTGTCCTACAACTGAGTGGAAGCTGGATTTCTAAAGCAAAAAATGAAAAATGACTTCAAACCCTTGCACAAAAGAAAACTCTGTAAGTTAATATCTTCAAAAACACAATAGGTAGTCAAACCTGTCACATGCAAAAGATATGAAGAACCAAAGAAGATGTTCTGCAAACCTCAAAGTAAAAATGCATTAAGAGAATCAATTATTACAAAGTGATCAATCCTTATAAAAGGAGATTGTGCAACCCTAAAGAAACCCTAAAAAGTAGACATTTAAGAATTAATATAATTATTAAATATCACAATATGCAACTAAAGTGAAATCTTAAGAGAGGAATAAAGGTAACTTAATTAATATAATTAAGTTAAAACCTTTACTCTAACAGAGATGACCATCCCTAGCATAAATGTACCCATCCAGACGTGTTGGAACAGTCCATTTGGTCGTACAAGTTGCGGAATAAAATTTGCACCACTTTGCAACTTTACACTCCTTGCATCTGGCAACTTTTCCCTCTATTGAAAAGTCATCACCACAGGAAAACACCTCCAAGATAGGAAAAACCGAGAGAGTTTTTTGTAGATGGTCCCAACATGATCCCATTTCCTTGGATGGAGAGTCTGTAAGAATCATGGTCTCCGAGAAATAGCCCTTTATAGATTGTTGCCTTTTAGCACTTTGGACTCTTAAGGGAAATCATCGGTCGAATGTAGCTCAGAGTGATTCGGTGTATCTGGGTGCAAAATAAGACCATCCCTAGCATAAGCGTACCCATACGGATGTGTTGGAAGAGTTTTTTTGGTCATACGAGTTGCGGAATGAAAGTTGCACCACTTTACAACTTTACACTGCTTGCATCTGGCAACTTTTCCCTCCACTGAAAAGTCATCACCACAGGAAAACGCCTCTGAACTAACAAAAACTGAGAGAGGTTTTTGTAGATGGTTCTAACACAATCCCATAGCCTCAGATGGAGAGTCTGTAAGCATCACAGTCTCTGAGAAATAGACCTTCAAAGATTGCTACCTTTTAGCACTTTAGACTCTTAAGGGAAATCGTCGGTCCAATGTAGCTTGGAGTTATTTGACATATTTGGGTGCAAGAGAGGACCATCCCTAGCGTAAAATTACCCATATAGACGTGTTGGAATAGTTTGTTTGGTAGTACGAGTTACGGAATGAAAGTTGCACCACTTTGTAACTTTAAACTGCTTGCATCTGGCAACTTGTCCCTCCACTGAAAAGTCATCACCGCAGGAAAAAACCTCCGAGATAGCAAAAAATGAGAGGGGTTTTTGTAGATGGTCCCAACATGATCCCATAGCCTCAAACGAAGAGTCTATAAGCATCACGGTCTCTGAGAAATAGACCTTCAAAGATTGCTTCATTTTAGCACTTTGGACTCTTAAGGGAAATCGTCGGTCCAATGTAGCTCGGAGTGATTCAGCATATTTGGGTGCAAGAGAGGACCATTCCTAGCGTAAGCGTACCCATCTATACATGTTGGAATAGTTTGTTTGGTTGTATGAGTTACAGAATGAAAGTTGCACCACTTTGTAACTTGACACTGCTTACATCTAGCAACTTTTCCCTCCACTAAAAATTCATCACCACAGGAAAATTCCTCCGAGATAACAAAAAATGAGAGGTTTTTGTAGATGGTCTCAGCACAATCCCATAGCCTCAAACAGAGAGTCTGTAAGCATCATGGTCTCTGAAAAATAGCCCTTCAAAGATTGCTACCTTTTAGCACTTTGAACTCTTAAGGGAAATCGTCGGTCCAATGTAACTTGTAGTGATTCGGCATATTTGGGTGCAAGAGAGGACCATCCCTAGCGTAAACCTACCCATCCAGACATATTGTAATAGTCTGTTTGGTCGTACGAGTTGCAGAATGAAAGTTGCACCACTTTCCAACTTTACACTGCTTGCATCTGGTAACTTTTCCCTCCATTGAAATGTCATCACCACAGGAAAATGCCTCGGAGATAGAAAAAATTGAGAGAGGTTTTTGTATATGATCCCAACACGATCCCATAGCCTCAGACAAAGAGTCTGTAAGCATCACGGTCTTTGAGAAATAGACTTTCAAATATTGCTTCCTTTTAGCACTGTGGACTCTTAAGGGAAACTAGTGGGCAACATAGTTAACTTCTTCACAAACTTGGTTTGAAGTAATTTCATTCTTTTTTGTGCATTTAAAATGATTTTTTAAGCCTTCCACCCTAAAAGTGACCTCTAAATAACTTCAAACACCTCAACTACCTCATTCTTATTCATTTATTTTGCAAACAAGCATTTTCATTCCAAGCAGCTGAGCTTTCATTTTTGCTTGTTGGATTGAATGAGGAATGTGACACAACTTTATTTTTTCAAAAATTGTTCAACATCATTGAACTTAGAATTTATCACACATCTGCAGAGAAACAAAGGAGTACTACAAACTAAAACACATTACACTTCGGTTCTCACTGACTTGATGTTCTCTTCAACATCTCTCTTCTCTAAAAGAGACCTCTATTTAGATGATATCCTATATCTGCTTTGCATCTCAGTTTATAAATTCTTGAAAATTCCCCAATAGAAAGTAGTATATGCTTGCTTATTATGAAAACTATTCATATGTTGTTTGATTCTTGTTGCTACTAGAGTGAACTTATCCCAAATATTACCCTTAAAACTAGGTAACTCATTCAAAAAGAAGAAAGTAAGGAATATAATCAAGGAGCCAAACCTTAAATTATAATCAAGGAACCAAACATTAAATTATAATTGGATGTGATAGTTCCAACAAGAAGCATAGTTGGAAGTGCAATTGGAAAGTACAGTTGGTAGTGCAGTCATAAACTCTAGTTGGAAATGCAGTTAGACATGTAGTTGGATAGTGCTATTAGAAGCACAATTGGAAAGTATTGTTGGAAGTACAATTAGAAAGTGCAATTGGAAAGTGGAAGTGTTGTTGGAAGGGAAAATTCCACAACTTCAATTGGACGGGTAAACTTTGCAACTTCAATTGAAAGGGTGAATTACACAACTACAATTGGAATGGTAAATTTCACAACTGTAGTTTATCAACTTGTTAAAATATTTTTCAAAATGAACATAAAGAAATAATGATCCACTTCCTTAAGCATCATAGATTTTAATAAAATTCAATAACCCAAAAATAAAATGAATCAGTAAACTTTTCCAAATTGACCATGAATTGAGAATTGCTAATACCAAGAACTAGATTAAAGCTAAGAAAAAGAGGGGGTCCTCATTTTTCTAGAAGCAAATAAGGCATGTTGTGAGATGCAAAATAGAGTGTATTGATGATTAGGGTGCATTGGTTAACCAAATATATCTTGTAGGATAGAAAATATAGTAAAGGCCAATGAAATTCTATTATTTAGGAGGCTTTCTTGAGGTAATTTATTCTTGTTTAGACATCTTTGAGTTCCATCAAGGTTAATTTGTGCCCATTAGTAGTACTTGAGTAATTTTAGTGGTCATATATATTCAACACTTAGAGGGTAGATGGTAATAGTTCAATGGTTGACCCCATTAATGAGCAGAGCGGGTTCTTTGGATATAGTTTATTGTATACATGCACAAAATAGAGGTAGATCCTCTTCCTTGCACTCTAATATGGAGAGCACATTAAAATCCATATTTATTGTTTCATCTAAAGTGCTAATTATTATAAAATCATAAAAGTATCCCAATAAAAATTGTGTTAAAATCTACTCCATTCTAAAAGTTGGCATTAAAAATCCTTTTGATGTTCATATTTTGCCTCAAGTTGAGAAATGTAGAGTTACTTATTAAGAGCATGAACTGAGATAATAAAAAAAAATAAAAAATAAAAAAGAAGGGTGTGTTTGTTGTAAAAAAAAAAATCAATAAATCCTAAAGAAGAGCTTCATTATCATATTGTTGACTACTTCAAAAAGTATCTTGAAAGTTAATTATCAAACAAACCTTTTTACATGACTAATCTTTGCAAGCCAATTCAAATATTTCACTAATAATTTCTTAAAGAGAATTTACACCAAACCCTTAAAAATATTTTATTCATTTTATTTTCAAAAATAAAAATAAAAAATCATAAACTTACATTCTCATCATTTATTGTCTTATATTAAAAATTATATAATTTTGAACCCTGATGATCTATTTTTTGCTTGTATCATTGACCTTCAACAATAACCCTAAAGCTCAGAAAAAGAGGGGGCCTACATTTTTGTCGATTCATTTCCCTAATCTTGCTTTAACCATAACCACTCTCAAGACCAATGTAACAATGATACAAAATAACTTTTGAGACTGCAAGAAGACATCTAATAACTCTTGAGTGTACTAAAAGAATTCTTATGATTTTTGAAGAATGCTGATAACTCTACTCAGTTGTATTATTTTTTCAATATCATAAAAATTGAACCCTGGCATCAATAGACTCTGTATATCAAGCTACCACAATTCAAGTTTGAATGATGAATATTTATCATGCATGTTTAAATGACATTCAAGTTTATGGTGGTTTTTTTTGTTTATATGATGTTATGTGATATTCTAATCGTAATTCATCCTTCTAGGCTGCATATATATATATTATTTTTACATGTTTTCTACATTGTTCGGCCCCTACACCGCAAGTAAATTGCTGCATAGCATGTGAAATGAGGGGGCAGCAGGCCTGAGATCCCTTTAAAGTCTGTTTGAGTGCATTTAAAATGAAGTTTTAAGCCTTGCACCCTAAAAGTGACCTCTAATAACTTCAAACACCTTAACTACCTCATTCTTATTCATTTGTTTTGCAAACAAGAATTTTCATTCCAAGAGGCTGAGCTTTCATTTTTGCTTGTTGGATTGAATGCGAACCATGACACAACTTTCTTTTTTCTAAAATTGTTCAGATTCATTGAACTAATACCAATGTAACAATGATACAAAATAACGTTTGAGAGTGCAAGAAGATGTCAAAATGGCTAGTGTACTAAAAGAATTCTTATGATTTTTGAAGAATGCTGATAACTCTACTCAATTGGCTTATTTTCTCAATATCATACAAATTGAACCTTGGCATCAATCGACTCTGTATATCAAGCTACCACAATTTTTACATTTTTTCTCCATTGTTCGGCCCCTACACTACAAGTAAATGGCTGCATAGCCTATGGAATGAGGGGCCAGCAAGCTTGAGACCCCTTTAAAGTTTTTTTGAGTGCTTTCTTTTCATTTTTTGTGAGTTTTGTGCCAAGTTTCCTCAAAGAAATGTGGTCTCATAGAATTCCATGACAAGCTAATGCAATTGATAGCTGCTCTTAGTTATTAGTTATGTAATGTGAAGTAACTGCATAACTCCTTAGGTTTACTTTGTAAAAACTATATTGTTATTGAAATTTTTTCATCTATCAGCATCTAGTTGTTACTTATGCAATGTGAAGTATTGCTTTGAGTTTGAAAGATGTCCAATGCAATGTAACCAACAATATGAATATAAACTACATAATATTTAACCATTCTTTTTATGCTATTGTACATTGATATTTAACCATTGCTCAGTTGATTAAATTTTAAAAGAGTTTAATCATGCACATGAGGAGGAAATTAAATTTCAATTGTCAACTTCTATATATCAAATTATCCAATAATCAAGTGTATGTCCATATACAAAAATGACATCAATGCCAACTCAAACAAAGTTTTACAATATGTGGCATATGCCATCTCGGTATCTATTCAAAATTTACGTTCCAAAATGTCTATCTCATCCTAAACTACTAGTGGATCATCAAAATGGACCCTCTTTGAAGCACTCATTGGCTCTGAAGGTAGCTACACAAGAAAAAGTCAAACAACAATTGAGATTAGTTATACTATATAATTTAAAATTGAATAATTAACATAAAAATCAATACACATTGAATTATAATTGAACTCTAAAATTGAAATCTTGATTACCTAAAATATACGTCTCTTCGAAGGGTCAAGAGTCCTAGAATATACCCCTCTCAAAGAACTAATTGAACCAACTTTTGTAACATCAATCTATATATGTGAACAAAAACATGAAATTGATCCAAGTTAGCATATAATTGTCAGTAATAAGAACATATTTACCAAGCACAAAATAAAATAAACACATACCTCTCTAGGCTGATCTTTTTCTGTATCTCCTTTAGTTGTTTTGATACCTCCTCCTTGAGGTGTTTCAACACCTCCTCCTTCAGGTGTTCGAACACCTACTCCTTCAAGTGTTGTGGCACTTATCAACAATGATGTATAGCTCACAACTTCCTGTACATAAAAATGACAAGTACATATGAAACTACAAATCTATGTCAATGAATGCATAATCAATAAAAGATCTTATAAATATTCATTCAATCAAATTTGAGTTCAATTGCCTTTCCCTTATCTAACATTGTGCCTCCATAGTCTGGAGAGTATCGTACCTTGCTCACACTAGGTGTTTCCTACAAGTAGAGAATAAGATAAACATATAAGTTAATATATAATTTCATTAATGACAATTCAAATGACAAGCAAGTATACAGTGGAAAAATGTAAATGAGTGAGTTCGAAAATACATACTATGTGTGTGTTGAGGCCAAATGAAATGGCCCTAAGGGTGCTATCAGTCACTCGTGTGAGCTCCTCCTCATACATTAATTGTTAAATAGACCATGTAAATAAATATTAGTACTTGATACTATCTCTTATTAATATTCATTTAAAAAAAAATCCAAGTTATGAATTTACACCTTAAATGTTACCTATGTAACTATTCCAATGTCCACCTCTCTAGCAGGAGAGGACTTTATAGGGTGTGCTCCACTCCCCTACGTGTGATCTATTATAATCTCCACATCCTGGATGTCATAATCAGAAGTGTCTAATGGATGCTCAAAGGGTTGTACAATAGGACCCAATCATATCTACTAGCATGTATTGCAAATATGTGGCACACAAATATGTGGACCCAAGGAGAATGATGCAATAGCATTGGATCCATCGCCAAGATCACCAGAATGTGGTGAGCTATTTAAGAAGCATGGGAAACCAAAAGACCACTCAAAGAGTGAATGGCCTAGATAGTTTGTGTGGCTACATCCTCCATAATATCTGGATGTTGTACTAGAGGTGGCAAAGGAAGGGGAGGATGGGAAAATGTGGGTGCTTGACTACTCTAGATACCCCTGGCCTATCCTGGGGCATACCTCCACCAACGCCCTAGAAGGTTTTAATGTCAAAGTAATTAACATGATGCCCTAACAATAACTCATCATATAATTTTTTAATAAATTAAAAAGGTAGATCAAGATTATTGTTGGGTGGTTTATCAAAAACCATACACTAACAATCCCAAAAGTTGTCTATTATGCCCCTATGCGTGCACCACTATATAGAAAGTTTTGGTTTGTTAACATTAACTGGAAAACTAGTGCTAGGGTTAATAAATAAAGAGGCTATTTGTGCTTTTGTTATTTGGATATTTTTCACATCATCATAAGACAATCCACATGCATAATATTCCCTCATGGTTTCTTGCCAAGAATGAAAGACATTATGTTGGGTGGAGAAGGTTTCTACATTTGTAATTATTCCTGTCAATGTGGTTGACATACGGGATAATCGAGGGATTTTCTTATAAACATTACAAATTCCCCTCAATTGCTCCAATTTTTCATGAAATTAGTCTTGAATTGATGGTTGCGGAAGTGGTGGAGCATTTGGCATTTCTGCATTTTGATTCTCAACTGGTGGATTTTCATTCTCAACTGGTGGAATTTGTGCATTCTCATTCTCAGCAGCCATAATGCCTGATTAAAGTTAAAAAATAATTAATATAATTAAAATTAGACAATATAAATAAAAATATTATAAAAATACCCTAGTTTTTAAAAAAATCCCAAAAAAACCCTACTTTTTAACAAAAATCTATAAAATTATCTAATTTTTAATACAAATACATAAGCAACACTATTTTTAAATCAAAATCCATAAAAACATTCATTTTTTTATCAAAATCCATTCTAAACTCAATTGTTTCATTAAAATATAATCAAAACCCTATTTTTGAAAAAAAAAAAAACATTCATTTTTTTATCCAAAATCCATTCTAAATTCAATTTTTTTCATAAAACATTCAATCAAAAACCCTATTTTTTAAAAATCCACAAAACAATCATTTTTTATCAAAATCCATTCTAAACTCAATTTTTTCATAAAAATTCAATCAAAACCCCTATTTTTCAAAAAAATCCACAAAAACTAATTGAAATTATCCAAATCTAATTCAAAATTGAATCAAAGCAAATAAAAATCTAAAATATTACCTTTTCAAATCAGATATTGGCGAAATTTGATATCCGTTATGTGAAGAGCATCCTCACTGTGCACCCGCAGGTTCTTGATTGTGAAATGATTTTAAAATAGTGAGTTTTTTTATATATATGCTTTTTACAAATCGGATATCCAATTTGTAAAACTAGGATTGGTGTTTTCTTTGGTGTTGTGTACTGACACCCGAGCCTAAAAAAAGTCAACATGGTATTTTTGTATTTTTGGGTTGATGAAAGACGTGTTTTTTTCCTCATTGCCACTTTTTTGCCCACCATGATCCTGCACATACCCACTTACCATTTATAGGCCCCTAGGACACATTATTTTTGATCTTGAGGTTTATTCCACTAAAAAATCATATAAACCTTGACAAATAAGACTTAAATCATTCAAATCACAAAAATCCACCTTAAAAACCTCAAGTGGGACCCATTCACCACCATGGGCGAATGAGTCCCTTTTGTGGCATTTTTCAATTTTGAGTAGGAAATTCACCGACCTAATTCAAATTTCTGATGGATATTAGCCTTTAAGGTCTAAATAATGATCAATTAGGTATTGATGCTTAGAAATATAACTTTTTAGGTCAATTTTCATAACATCGAGCCATTTTTAACAAACAAATTCAAGAGTCAAGTATTGAATATCTTTCACAAGAAAATTCACAAGTCTATCTACAACAAAGTTGAAGCTTTGGGGTAGCATTTAGGGATTTTTAAAGGTCTTCAAGCTCACTTTTTATTCATGGACTTGCATTCTTTAGGTTTGATCATGGATGCCTATGGAGAATCGTGAAGATTTCTAGGTTGGGGAGATGCAACTAGCCATCAAGCCAAGCCTAAGGACTTGTTTTTTAAGTGGTTTCATCTTCCATTTTCTCTCTATCTTCAGCCTAAGGAAGGTTTACATGTCATTGAGATTCCTTTAAAGTGATTTAGGGTCTCTCAAAGTGATTCTTACATTGTTCAAGTTTCATTTATGCATCTTATTCTTGCATAATAGAATAGGATTGCATCTTACTTCCGATTTCCTAATCTTAGATATACTTAGGGCTAGGGTTTTTCTACATATTTCATTATTTCTTTCAAGGTTTAAATACCAAACTAGGGTTTTAAATGAGGTAAACCCCCCATTAGAAATCAAATTATATTCTGTTGTGTAGGTGTTTTCACATAATCAGATTCAAGTTTCAATCTGTGAACAAAGTATAGGTGTTGGAGTATAGATCTATGATTTTAATTTTTGGAAAAGTGGAAAAGGACTGATACACCATTAGTGGCATATAAGTCCCATTGAGGGTATTTTCTAGATCATTTTTTAGATTCCAATACCCATTTATTTGAAATTTCTTTCTAGGCAAAAACCCTTATCTGGGACTAAGTTGCCCAGCTTGGCATATGAGTCCTAGTTGGTCAAAAAATCAATTTTTTTAGAATTTCAGAGACATTTGTAGTCTCCACTATGGTCTCTACTAGTTTCTACATGCACTCTTTTTGTTTGTCTTCTCCATTTTTTTTCTATATTGCATTGAATCTATCTTTTTGCATATCATAATGTGTCTTCAATCACTTTGCATTTTCTTAGTTTTGCATTAATAGTCAATCTCTTTAATCAATTCTTTGCATCTACGACATTCTCCTTAGATAGATTTTAATTATCTTTGCATTGGAATCTCAAGGGATTATTCTTGAGTGATCCATTAAAACTTTTGGTACCTCTCTCCTTTTAGGTGGAAAACCCTAGAAGTGTAAGAGATCCACATACTCAAAAATCTTTGTTTCACAAAACAATGCAAATCTAAACCCTTTATGATATGCAAGATTTTAAAGCAAAACAAGTAACCATAATTGAGATTTTAATTCAATTAAAATGAAAATGAATGCAATATATAACTTAATATGCAATGAGAGATCTAAAAAATTAGAAAATTGCAATGTTCAATATGTCAGGTTCACTATTAATGATTCAGTGAAAAATAGGATAGGCCCAAATGTATGAGCAAGAAGATATACCACTAAATTTTTTTAGACTAAATCTGCTACAAAAAGATGTAATTATGAGAGACAAAAGAAGCAAAAAATAATAAAAAACGATACATAATGGTTATATCCACTATGAGGGAAGTTTTTAGACCCTAAAACGTTGTGTACCTTGTCAAAAGGTTGTTGTTTTTGAGCTATAGAAGACTCATTCGGCTTCAATGGAAAATGGGTCCCTATTAGGGTTTTTGAAACTGACATCATGGTCTAGTTCCTTGATGTCTGTACTCTCAAATTCCCAGTTATCAACTTTTGGAAGTCTGTATGCAATTTTTTAGCTTTAATTATTTGATCTTGCACTTTCAATGACAACTTTTGCAACTTTACAACTTTGACAGTTTTTCCCCAAACTTGCCCCACTTGATCTTCAACCTATAAATCTACAATCACACACTCAAGGGAATAAAAACTTGTTATTTGTTAGTGAATAGGGGTTGGCCTCAAGCAAACCCTTTGTAGGTAATCAAACCAAATCACGAAATGAATTAAATAAAGCATGAATATGAAATAATGCAATTGATATCACCTTGGATAATGTCTTAAGAAACAACTATGCAATCTAACACATAGTGGCCATGAATAATGTAGATCCTGGATCCTTGGATATGATGTGAACAATGCTTGCAAGTGGATCTTCAATGCTACATCCACTTTCTTGGCTCAACAACATGCACAAATTTGCATCAAACACTTGACATGATGATGCAATCTTGAATTGCTACAATAAACTCTTGAAATTTTCCTTTAAATGCCTTATGAATGCTCTTGATCTCATGAAGTTACATAAGTTTTCTAGGAGAAAAAATATGAATTAATTCCTTATTTATACTAAATTAATAGATTAATGCCAAAATTGAAACAATTAAGGATGACATGAGATCTAGAAAGAAACATTATTAAATTATTGCAAGAATGAAATTGAAAAAGGGGGTTCTCATTAAGGGAGGCCCCATTCGCCACCTAGGGCGAATGGCTCATAGTTGAGTTTACCAAGAACTAACCCCAAGGCATTGAAATAAGGCTAAAAGCCTATTCTAGATTAGTTGAAAAAGGGGGGTTCTATTAAGGGAGAACCCATTCACCACCTATGGCAAATAGGTCCTGACACCATTTTCTAGGACCTAACTTTTCCCAATGAAATATTTTATTAATTAAATTGAGTGTCAGCATAGATCTTCATGAGGTGTCAAAATTAATGCTTAAATTTGAATTAAAATTTGTTATTTACTCAAATTACCCACAATTAATTAATAACCACCTAGATAAGTGTGAAAGTACCTTATAACTCCTTACAACACTTAAATAAGGTACAAATTTTATTCAGAAAGGGGCCCATTTGGCTTAATTAAGCAAATACATCTTAGAAAAGTTTGAAAGTGTGTTACAACACTTTACAACACCTTTGCAAAGGATCAATTAAGGCACATTTTACTCAAATAAAGGTCCTATAATATTGTGAATGTGTACAACACATTACAACACCGCTCTAAGACATCATTGGTTCAATTTTAATGTTAATTGTGAAACTAAGTGTGAAAAATAGGATACACCCAAATGCATGAGCAAGAGGATATACCACTAAAATATTTCACACTAGATCACTACAAAAATATGTAATTATGAGAGCCAAAATATGAAAATAACGATAGAAAATAATACCTAACTATTATAACAACTATGAGGGAAGGTTTTAGAGCATAAAAAGTTGTGTACCTAGTCGAAAAGTAGTTGTTTTTCAGCTACAAAGGGTTCATTCGCCTTCAATGGAAAATGGGTCCCTATTAGGGTTTTTGAAACTGAATTCAGGGTCTTGTTCCTTGATTTTTTCACTCTCAAATTCATAGTAATCAACTTTTGGAAGTTTGTATGCAATTTTGTAGCTTCAATTCTTTGATTTTGCACTTTGAATGACAACTTTTGCAACTTGATAACTTTGACAGTTTTACTCCAAACTTGCCCCACTTGATCATCATCCTTTAAATCTACAATCACACACTTAAGGACTAAAAAACTTGTTTTTTAGTGAATAGGGATTTTCCTCGATCAAACCCCTTGTAGGTAATCAAACCAACTAATGAAGTGAATGAAATGAAGCATGCATATGAAATAATGTAATTGATATCACCTTGGATGATATCTTGTAAAATAAATCTCTAATCTAACATATAGTGGCCATGAAGAATGTAGATCATGGATCCTAGGATATATGATGTGAACAATTATTGTAAGTGGGTCTTGAATGCTACATCCACTTTCTTAGCTCAACAACATGCATGAATACATCAAACCCTTGACATGATGATGTGATCTTGAATTGCTACTATAAACTATTGAAATCTACCTTGAAATTCCATATGAATTCTCTTGTAATGCTATATAATGCTCTTGGTATTGATCTCATGAAGTCACATAAGTTTGCTAGAATTCTTGATCAACTTGCTAGATCTTGTTAGGAGAAAAAATGTGAATTAACCCCTTATTTATACTAAATTAGGAGATAACCAAGACCTAACCCTAAGGGATTAAAAGAAGGCTAAAAACCCATTCTAGATAAGCTGAAAAAGGGGGGTCCTATTAACAGAGGACCCATTTGCCACCTAGGGTGAATGGGTCCTAGCACAATTTTCCAATGCATCAATTTTCCCAATGAAATATTTTATTAAATAAATTGTGAGCGTCGGGATTGATCTTCAGCAAGTGTCAAAATTAAGGCTTAAATTTGAATTAAAAGGGGTTAATTACTCTAATTACCCACAATTAATTAATGACCAACCAGATAAGTGTGTAAGTTCCTTAAATAACTCTTTACAACACTTAAATACAATACAAATTTTATTCAGAAAGGCGCCCATTAGGATTAATTAAGCAGATACATCCTAAAAATGTTTGAAAGTGTGTTACAACACTTTACAACACCTTTGCAAAGGGTCAATTAAGGCACATTTTAGTGAAATGAAGGTCCTAGAATAGTGTGAATGTGTACAACACATTACAACGCCACTCTAGGACATCATTAGTTCAATTTTAATGTCAATTGTCAAACTAAGTGTGAAAAATAGGATACAGCCAAATGTATGTGAAAGAGGAGATACCACTAAAAAATCACACTAAATGACTACAAAAAGATGTAATTATGAGAGCTAAAAGATGCAAATAATAATATAAAATGATACCTAACTGTTATAGTGACTATGAGGGAAGTTCTTAGAGCATAAAAAGTTGTGTACTTGCTCAGAAATTTGTGCATTTTGAGGGTTTCTAAAGCTGAAATCATGGTTTTGTTCCTTCATGTCTACACTCTCAAATTCCTAGTTATCAACTTATGGAAGTGTAGACATGCAAAATTGGCATAACGCATTCGATTAGGTCATATTCATCCATTCAACAAATAAATCAAGTTTATCAACTTGATCCTAACATCACCATCCTTTTAATTAAATAAATCAAGTCTTTTATTTAATTAAATCCCAAATGCACCTTCCATCCGTTTTGATTTAAATAAATCAAAATATTCCCGTCAAATGGGTCAAATAAACTAATTATCATCTAAGCTAATCTAATCCTGATTAAATCTAATCTAATGCATGTCACATCCTCTAGCTTTTCCCACTTACACCAATAAATCAATTTATTGATTTATAAATTCATCATTTTCTTTCAACTTGGCATAAAAATGGAATATTCCCTCAAGTTTGAGTTCAAAAACAAGTGGACATGTACATCCAAGAAGGCATTTATGAGCTCTTAGATGTCCCTTGCAAAGGTAAAACTCAACATTTACTCTCAAATTCAAATTTGAAATCTCCCTCTCTTTGGCACATTGACCAAAATGTGCTCATCCTCAAGCCTATCACAAGTTGACAAGTGGCCTCTTTTCATTGGCTTATCTTTAGTCCCACATTGCTCCCTCTTGAGCACACTTAGCATTTGAGAATCTACAAGTAGAGGCTTCATTCTTAATCAAATCCTCCACAATCATTCATGTAAAGTCACTCTCTTCAGGAGAACTGATTTTGGCCACCATCACTCCATATTCAAGGCATTTCATCATCTAGCTTATCTATCAAGGGTTGGTAAAGGGCTATTTTCCACAATAGCACCAATCCACTATAAGATAAACATACTTCATGTTTTTCATATGCTTTTAGAAAAAGGGTAAAAATTTATTCCATCAAATCCAAAGTACAAAGCATAGGCCAAAGGCCCACCAAAACAGGAATACAACCAAAAAGACCATCAACAACACTACATATTCCTGTCATCCAATAATAATCTCTCCAGGGTCTGACGATACCCAGAAGATAACTCATCCTGTCCACTAATATTCCAGCCCTCCCCATTCTCCGAGGCCCACTTCGCCAAGCAATCCGCCACTTGATTCCATTCTCTAGGGATGTGACAAAAGGAGACAGACTCAAGGGAATGACAAACACTTAGAATCTGTCTAACCACCGAGGCTAATTGCCAATTAACATCATCCAATCTCTGGTTGTTCAGCATATCCACAACAATCTGAGAATCTGCCTCACAGATAATCCTCCTCCAGCCTAAAGAGCAGCCACGCTCAACGACAATCTTAATGGCAAGGGCCTCCATCAGATTATTAGAGTGCTGCCCTTTGTAGACAGAGAAGAAGAACACAGCAGCCCCATCTTCACCTCTACCTATACCACCAACACCCGCATGTCCAGGGTTCCCCCGAGAAGAGCCATCAGTATTAATCTTCAGGACCCCCACTGGGGGGGGCGTCCACCTCCCATCACGACAAACCCGTTGCTTGCCATGTCGGGGTCTATTTCTAGCACTGCATCCCCTACTATTATCCCCAAGGTTCAAATTCCTCATAATAGCATAATCACCCGGATCAATCTTTTCATCCATATCACACTTAGCAGAAATAGTTTCCTGAAGCCTGCTAATAATCTTCTTCCACAATTGACCACTTCCCAGCTTAGAATCACAAAAAACTCTACGATTCCTTTCCAGCCAAAGGTTCCAAAGAATGAAAATAGGCCCAACAGCCCAAGCCACCTGAAGGAAAGAAGTCATCGCAGGAGGCCTGCCCAGGCTCTCCCAAAACTCAATTAGGGAAGAAGCATGAACACAACCCTGATGCCAGGCCTCCCACCACCTGTGCCAAATTTCTCTAGAAAAAGGGCAATGAAAGAACAAATGGGAAGAGCATTCTTCATTGCTCGAACAAAGGAAGCACATAGAAGGCCCATGAAAACCACGCTTGCGAAGATTCTCCCAAGTGAGACATTTCTTCTGAGCAACCAACCATAAGAAAAAATTGCACTTGGGCCAAGAGAAGTTATTCCAAACCTTCTTCCACCAGGACACCTCCGTAGGACCATGAAGGTTCTTGTCAAGCACAGCATAGCCTTGAGCAACAGTAAATTTACCTTTTGGGCTGGGACTCCAAGCCAACTTGTCCCTCTCATTAAGGGAGCTGCAAAGCCTACCCTCGAAGACTTTAAACAGAACAGCACGATCCTCGTCAGAGCCACCCACGGGCCACTCTTGGGGATCCTTCCAGCAGGACACCTCCACCTGACCAATATGCTTGACTGTTTTAAAATGTTCCACCTTAATCCATCCAGCATCAGAAAAGATATGGTAAAGAGGCTGAAGCTGAGGGAAGCTACAAAGAATGGGGGGGTAACCATCCTAAGAGTCCTGCCAGAACAGAGCATCAGAGCCTCTATTACAGATCCAAAAGAGAACATCCTTAATAAGCTAGGCTCCCTTCTTCAGAGTATCCCTAATACAAGAGCCTTTTCCCAACAAAGCAAGGCGTGACACATCTTGGCTCTCAGCACCAGGTAAATACTTGAGAGCAAGAACCTTAGCCCAGTCCTGACCCTGACTGTTGCACCATCTCCAATACAGCTTGGCCGCCAAGGCCGTGACCACAAGAGCCATAGACCTGAGACCAAGGCCCCCAGCATGCTTCGGCCTGCAAACAGACTCCCACCTGACTAAACTCCACTTCGAAGAGAGAAGGTTGCCCGACCAAAGGAATTTCCGAGAAAGAGCATCAAAGTCCCTCACAAAAGAGGAAGGGGGAATCTGCACACAACACCTATAAATGGGAAGAGACTGCACCACAGTCTTTAGGAGAATCACTCTCCCAGCAGAAGAGAGCCATCTATAAGTCCAATGACTGACCTTACTCTGAAATTTATCCAAAATCCCCTGCCAAAATTCTCTACGCTGGGAACCCAAAGCCAAAGGAATCCCAAGGTACATCAAGGGAAGAGAACCAATCTGGAATCTGAGAATCCTAGCAATCCTATTCTGAATAAGCCGAGGAGTGTTAAAGAAATAAATGGAAAATTTATCATCATTAATACTCTGACCAGAAGCTTTCAAATAGATGTCCAAAGCTCTCCTGAAGTGTAGAGCCTCACTAATTCTAGCCAAGCCCATCAGCCCAGTGTCATCCACAAACTGAAGATGAGAGTAAGGAGGGAGATTATTGTTCCAGGACCAACCTTGTATAAGACCCTGCCTCACCTGAGATTTAATAAATCTGCCAAGACCTTCCGCCATAATAATGAAAAGGTAGGGAGATAAAGGGTCCCCTTGTCGAAGTCCTCGAGAAGCACTAAACAAATCTGAAGGTTCCCCATTAATGATGACAGAAAAGGAGGACGAGGTCACACAACTGAGAACCCAATTCACCCACTCCTCATCAAAGCCAAAAGCCAAGAGAATTTTATGTAAGAACTCCCAACTCACCCGATCATAAGCTTTAGCCATGTCAAGTTTGATGAACATAGCTTTCTCTTTAGAGGAAGCCATAGAATGAATAGCCTCCATAGCTATCACAACACCATCAAGAATTTGTCTTCCTTCAACAAAGCCACCCTGCTCAACAGAGATCAAAGTATCAAGGAGTGGCTTGAGTCTCTTAGCAATCAACTTAGTGATGATCTTGTAGACGACATTGCATAAAGCAATAGGCCTGAATTGGTCCAACCGATTAGCTCCCTCCTTCTTAGGTATGAGAGCCAAAAAAGTAGAATTCAAAGACTTAAGCATTTGTTTGTTCCTATGCGATTCCTGAACTACCTCAAGGAGATCATACTTTATTATTTCCCAAAATTCCTGAAAGAACTCAATCAGGAAACCATCAGGGCCAGGAGCTTTACCTTTTTTCATACTAAACACCACTTTCTCCAATTCCGGTAACAAGATTGGACAAAGAAGAGCCCCATTCATCTCAGCAGAGACTAGGTGGGGAATACAATCCAAGATAGCCCTCTCTTCCATCCTAACAACAAGGTTCTCCCTAGTAAACAGGTTTGAAAAGTAGTTGACAGCTTCCCTGGAGATTTCAGCAAAAGACGAAAGTTGGGCTCCATCCAGTGAAACAAGAGAGGAAATAGAGTTCCCCTGCCTCCGAGCCTTAACCGAGTTATGGAAAAAAGCTGTGTTCCTATCGCCCTCCTGAAGCCAATCAATGCGAGATTTTTGCTTCCAAAAGATCTCCTCCCGAAGCTCCCATTCTTCTAAACCTTTGAGAGCCAAAGACTCAGCATTCTTTAGCTCAGGGGAGAACCCCTGGTCTCGAATCTGCCGGGTAATGCTATCCAACTTGGACTGAGCCGCTATTTTCTGAGCATGCAGGTTCCCAAAACACTCTTTATTCCACCTCTTTAGCCTGTACTTCACATGTTGAAGCCTCTTACTAAAAGTAAACATGGCCGTCCCATGGGCAGGCCTTCCTTCATACCACCAATCCAGCATAAGATCCTGCAAAGATTGATCTCTTAACCACATCACTTGAAATTTGAAAGATGGCTTTTTGGTGACACCATAAGGGGAGACAGAGAGTCTGATGGGCCAATGGTCAGAACCCCTCCAGTCAAGAATTTCTGAACTGGTGGTCCACCTGTTGTGCAACCAATAGCAAGATACCAAAAATCTGTCAAGCCTTTCAGAAATAGCCTCAGCACCACATCTCCTATTATTCCAGGTAAATACACCATTGTTTGGCTTCACATCAATGAGATTTAGAAAACCAATGTTATTTCTAAGCAGATTTGAAGAATGATCTAGCCTAGCTAATCCACCACATTTTTCCTCCAAACTTATAATAGCATTAAAATCACCAGCCATAATCCATGGGAGAAAAGGGTCCAGAGACCGGATGAATCTGATGTGATCCCAAAGCTGTAACTTACCTGAAAGATCAGTAGGAGCATAAATATTGGAGAAAAGGCATCTTTCTCCAGTCTCAAAAATAGAAGCAACCAAAGTAATGGAAAACCGGCTAGAGATCCACCATAAGGGTGAGACTTTCCTCGGGTTCCAGAAACAAGCCACCCCCCCAGAACTGCTCAAAGCCCCCACCCCCTGCCAATAACCTTGGGGCCAAATACGCGGGGCACAATTAGCCAATCCATCCACAGTAAGCTTGGTTTCCTGAATGAAGACCAAATCAGGAGACTGAGATTCAATTAATGAGCGAACAGCCTTTTGTCTAGGGATGCTGTTCAACCCCCTAACATTCCATGATAAAACAATCATTTATGAGGATGGGAGAAGTGGGAATCGATGGGTTTCACAGACCCAGACTCAACCAATGTATCACCCATAATTTTGACCTTCTCTTGATCAGTCTTCCTTCCACTCCTTGACGGTTTGTCGAGAAGCCCCTTCTTAAAGGATTTTTGATGCAGGCCTAAGGCAGGAGAAGCCTTATTACCCTTCATAGGATCAGAGGTTCCCTTAGAAGCAGGGGGAACAGGAGCCACCGTAACAGACCCCATCGGAGCCTGAGACTCCTGGAGATCCCCGATACCCTGAGCATGAGGAGGTAAATCCATACCCATCTGATCAACTTGTATGTCACCTGACGATAAAATCTGATCCTCCTTCTTAGCATCCTCATCCTGAGCCTCTAGCTGACCTATATCCCCAGAAGAGAGCTCAACTGGAATTCCTTCCTCTTGGGCTAAGCTATCAAGAGCCTCAAACCTATTAAAGGTGCCATCATTCTATCTATCCATCCAGGTTCTCTTCTTGCCTTTTCCTTTGTTACGAGATTTCACCTGAGTAAATCCTTCCTTATCAACAGGTACATCAGACAAAGGCGCCTTCCCCTTATCATCCTTAGGAGGTCCAGAGGTAGCCAAGGGTGAAGATTTAAATCTGGGGCATCTGCGATGTAGATGACCATATTCATGGCAAATTTTGCATCTAAATGGTAGGGTCTCATAATCCAGCTGTTGGATCCAAGACGATGAACCCATGCAAATCTCCATAGAATCTGTTAATGGATTACTTAAATCAACTTCTACACAAATACGAGCAAAATAAATTACCTTGCGATCTTGAGTTTGTGACGCCGATCCCACAGGTTTTCCAAGCAGCAAAGAGATTGAATGAAGAATATCTTCTCTCCAGAATTCTAAAGGAAGCCTTGGCAGACGAACCCACACCGGCACCCGAGAGGGGATCTCCTCAGCAGAGTTAAAGCCCATGTGCCAGGGCTTAATGAAGAGCCCCACCTGGTTAAAGAAGTAAGGGCCTCCCTCAAAAGCCCTATTCCTGTCTGACATGCTCGAGAAGATGACCAGAAAATAGTTATTGGCTGCTAAAAGGATCTCCATATCCCCTTCAGGGTTCCAAACCTTACGTGCCCAAGATTCCAGCAGAGGTAGTGAAAGACGAAGGCCTAAAAATTTGCAGATAAGGGCATGATTGCACCAGTATTCAACATCCTCCAAAACTTGCTCAGGTTGAATGACCAGGACTGGTCGATCTTCAGATCTCTCCAAACATCCGTTTACTTTTTTTATCCGAAACATTCCTTTTGATGAGGAGACACCTTCCCCAGATTGGGGTTTACCTGACTGCTCCTTGCAACTGGCATGCAAAGGAGAAGAAGGCTCTATCATCTCCAAATCCCCAGAGGATACTTGATAACCAGCTAGACTACGATTCTCCATGGGCCAACACGCCAAAACAGCAACAAAAAAGGGAGAAAGGGATAGATCAGGCCACCCACCGTTTCAAACCCCCGCACTCCTCTTGCTGGGAACTCCCCACGCCCAAAGACCAGGGAGAAAGCCCACCCGCGGGCCAAAAAAACACAAAAACCCCTGCCCAACCCAGGAATAACCCCTGCAGCGAAATAAAACCCCCCCCAACAGCAGCAGAGAGCTCGGAGCTCGAGCACGGACGCCAGACAAAGAAGAAGCTAGGGCGCGCAGGCCCTAGCCCGCGCCATTCTTCCGCACAGCGCCATCTTTCTTTTCATATGCTTATTTAGCTTACTTTTTGTCATTTATTTGCATTTGGAAGCATTGATGTATTATTTCATATAGATGTTATTTGATTTTTTTTAAACTAACCATGCTAATGTGTGTTGGAGGTTTTAGTAATTTGTAGATTTCATCATCTACAGGAACTATGAATGCAATTTTGTAGCTTCAATTCTTTGATTTTGCACTTTGAATGACGATTTTTGCAACTTCACAACTTGGACAATTTTGCTCCAAACTTGCACCACTTAATCTTCAACCTGTAAATTTGTAATCACACTCAAGGGTGGAAAAAAAATTATTTGTTAGTGAATAGGGGTTTTCCTCAGTCAAACCCCTTGTAGGTAATCAAACCAATTGATGAAATGAAGCATGCATATGAAATAATGTAATTGATATCACCTTGAATGATGTCTTGTAAAATAAATCTACAATCTAACATGTAGTGGCGATGAAGAATGTAGATCTTAGATCCTTGGATATCATTTGAACAATGCTTGCAAGTGGATCTTCAATGCTATATCCGCTTTCTTAGCTCAACAACATGCATGAATGCATCGAACCCTTGACATGATGATGTGATCTTGAATTGTTTTTATAAACTCTTGAAATTTTCCTTGAAATGCCTTATGAATGCTCTATAATGATCTTGCTCTTGATTTCAAGAAGTCACATAAGTTTGCTAGAATGCTTGATTAACTTGCTAGATCTTGTTAGGAGAAACAATCTGAATTAACCCCTTATTTATACTAAATTAGGAGATTAACCCCAAATTTCAAACAATTATTGCCGATAGTAGATTTGGAAAGAAACATTATTAAATTCCCACTATAATGAAATTCAAAATGGGGGGTCTCATTAAGGGATTACCCATTCACCATCTAGGGAAAATAGGTTCGGGCTCTATTTACCAAGACCTAACCCTGTGGGATTGAAAGAAGGATAAAAACCCATTCTAGATCAACAATAAAATGGTAGTCCTATTAAGGGAGGACCCATTCACCACTTAGGGCGATTGGCTCCTAGCACCATTTTCCAAGACCTAACTTTTCCCAATGAAATATTTTATTAAATAAATTATGAGTTGACCAAGATAGATCTTCAAGAGGCATCAAAATTAAGACTTAAATTTGAATTAAAAGGGGTTAATTACTCCAATTACCCACAACTAATTAATGACCACCTAGATAAGTGTGAGAGTGTCTTATACATTTTTACAAAACTTAAATACAATACAAATTTTATTAAGAAAGGGGCCCATTATGACTAATTAAGCAAATATATCCTACAAAGGTGTGAAAGTGTGTTACAACACTTTACAACACCTTTGCAAAGGGTCAATTAAGGCACATTTTAGTCAAATAAAGGTCTTGGAATAGTGTGAATGTGTACAACACATTACAACACCACTCCAAGACATCATTAGTTCAATTTTAATATCAATTGTCAAACTAAGTGTGAAAAAGGATTACATTTTCTGACACTACATTAAGAACATGAAAAATGCAATTTTTGGGCTACAAAAAATAAAAATGAAATTTCTAGGCTATAGATGCCACTTTTGGCACCAAAAATATCACAATATTTCTTAACTAGAGAAAAAATGTTACAATGAGATGGAGCTCTCCAAGACCTTGAATTAAAAAAAATTGCAATCAACCTCTCAGATAAAAATTGTGGCACCCAAAAGTTAGCGCTCTCACATAAAAAATTTAAGAGCATCTAAGATGCATAAGATGGCTACAAGATAGAATTATAATTCTTGACCAAATTATCATGCCTGTGTGACACATCATAAGACATACTAGTTTGAATATAATAGAGAAAAAATGGACTTTTGAATTTGGTGAATGAATTATGATAAGATTAAGAAAGATATAAACAATACACTATTTTTAGCCTATGGACTCATCTTGAGATTTTTTATTGGATTTGACTAGGGATTTAGGCACCACATTTTGAATGGTTTTAGCTCATGATTTCTTAATTATATTTTGATAGCTTCATGCATTGCTTCTCCTGTTATAAATAAATTATAAAGATCAATCATTATAGAGAGTAATTAATAGTGACACACTTTGATTTTGTCTAATAAAAATAATATTTTGCATATTAGACACTAGTCTATTATTTATTTTATTATTCAATTTTCAAGGGGTCAAGATCAATGTACACTAACCTCACATCTTGATTATAGAACAATTGGAAAAGGCATTTATTAATACCACTAATCATCAATTCCAATAAAATGGATAGTGGAGAAAGACACATTAGGTGAAACTTCAAGATACAACCCTAGCGATTGTCATGATAAAATTGGTGCACAAAGACATAGCTGCAATCATGAAATTATCTTGAACTTGTGAACTTGTCTTCTAATAGGGTAGAGATCCTATGTAAAATTATAATTAGTTACATTTCTTATATCAAAAGTAGTCTACAAGAGAGTCCATTTCACATCATCCTTTATGTAATAAACTAAATATATTTATTCTCTTTCAATATTTTATTTACTAGCTTAATATTGAAATCACATTTATTATCCAAATTATTTTATACTAATATATATTTAATTAAATTAACCTAAATTACCTCTACATTATTTTTTCCCTTTTACTACTATCCATTAAATTTAACTATAAATAGTATATTATATGACCATACAATATTTAAACAGACATTAGAAGATTAGAAAAAAATAAAATGTATTTTAAAGATAGCAAAATTTAATAGTACCTAATCAAACATATACACCCATCATAATAAAAAATTAGTATCTTATGTTTATTCAATTGTAAAAAAACCATTAGAAAAAGCAATATTGTTGAAATTTAAATCATCTGTATCTTTAAATTTATACTTTTTTAATGTTTTATATTTAATTAATATTTTTCTATGTCCAAATTTAATGATTTTTGTTTAATAATTTAACTCCACCCAAAATAAATAAGACTATAAACGTGTCTTCAAATTTCTAGTCTTTACATTGTCATTTCATTGAACGTACCAGCCCCCCTCTAGTTATGTCAGTAGATTTTACCACATGTCAATGTAGTGACATTCTCCTTTATCCTGCTCACCCCAAGACTTCCTTGATCAGTGTGGAAATACATAGGTCGGCTATGTGTTTCTTGGAATGTACCAGTCTTGGGATCTTTTTCACTCTATATAATTTCAGGTATTTCCTCTGATTTCTTGGAATATGCGTGTGACATTGGAAGAAAAGTGTGACATAGGTACAACATTCCTAAAGTCTCGTAGTCAAGAAAACATAGATTTGATCGAACAATTATAACTTGAATTATTTTTCCCTTGAAAAAGCGAATGAAGGATACTATACAACTAAGAATTTTCATGTTTTAGTCTCATTTTTTTGGTTGGCTAGGTAGTTTCTATGTTAAGACAGGAGAGGATAAGTTTATTTTTATAATATAATTATTGTATTAATTGGTTCTATTATAGATCCAAAAATAGAAGCCATTTTTTCTTTTTTTTTAGTGAAGAAATGGGGTAGAAATAAATGGATGAGAATTTTAAAGATGCATTATGTGTACATGGTAGACTTAAGGAAGAACATTATAAGGAAAAGGGGGATAAATAAAGGTCCAGGTCAGAAGGATAGTATAAAATCCATCGTAAGAGTATAGCTAACAGGTGGAAGTGGGAAAAAGGATCCATGTAAAAAAGGAACATGTAGAAAAAATAAGTGTTGTAGAGCTTACTCTAATGTTAAATCATCTAATTGTGAGAATGATCCTCTATTTATTTCAACTAACATAGCTAGCAATGACTCATGGTTGCTTAATTTAGGCGCATTATATCACATGAATCTTTATTGACACTGTTTTGCTTTATATGTAGAGTATATGATGGGGGTGAGGTGCTCCTTTGTGATAAAAATTTATTCAATTGCTGGAAAAGGGAAGGTAAGAAATTATGTTTAGTGATGGGAGATTGAAATATCTCATTGATTGTTGAATATTTGAATACTAGCACAAAATTTTCCTTCAATTTATAAAATGAATGATGTTTGAGTGAATTGTATATTTGATAGTAGTTGTTATAGGTCAAGGCTATAATAAATTTGATTCTAGCTAAGATATCTCCATGTGAGAATTTTTTCAAGATTGATGTGCCTACTTATTGTAACTTAGCCCACGAATTAAAACTTCATATTCATATTGTAGTAATGGAAAAAGTAGCCTTTTTCTTGCTTGATCTAATCATTGACCTTAAAGTTGAACTAATGGTGTCTTGGAGTGGTCTTGTAATGTCTTGTACACATTCACATCATTTTAGGACCTTTATTTTACTAAAGCATGCTTTAATTGGTCCTTTACAAGGGTGTTGTGAAGTGTTGTAACACACTTTCACATGTTTCTAGGTTGTATTTGCTTAATTAAACCTTATGGGCCCCTTCCTAGATAAAAAAAGCATAATTTGTACCTTGTTTAATTGTTGTAAAGTGTTTTAAAGCACTTTCACATTTTCTAGGTACCCTTAGTTCATTGTGGTTAAGTGGATTTTAACCCCCTTTTGTAAGACCCCACTTTGCATGTGAATAATACAATCTTAATTTTGTTATATACTTATAGATGCTTAGATATATTTCAGGCAATGCATAGTGTGATTTCATGAAAATGTGCTTGTATTTCATTTTGAAATGTTTTATTATCATTTCCATAGAAGTATTAGGCACTTGTAAACTATGAATGTGAATTGGAATTTTAATGAAATGGTTGCACAATTAAATCTTATTTTAGTTACCAAAATAATGTGATATATGATGGTTGCTTATGATTTCATTGGTAATGTGCAGGAAAGAAAAGAGGAGCTAATACGAGAACACAGAACAAATTGAAAGACACCATTTTGTGCTTATGTACTTGATTTCCTTATTTTGGAGCCGAAGGAAAATAGTTACTATGTTTATTCTTTTGGGTTGAAAGGTTATTTAATTGTGTCATGTGAGATATAAGTTGGAGTTAAGGTTTATGAACCCTTATCCAAGTGTGAAACTCGGATAGAACCTTAAGTGGGACTTTAAAGAGGGTTGTTGGTCAATTTCTTTAGTTGGGATACAAAGATAAACCCCCTAGGGTCTATACCATAGTTGTAGGGGACAAGTGGGCATGCAATATGGTCCCAAGGACATGAATTGACCCTTCAAAAGTCCACTTGAAAGGGTGTGACGAATTTGAGTCTTTGGGAGTTGGGAGAAGTGACTTATCACTTCCCCACCACACTCCCCAAAGTTCATTAATGAACTTGGAAAGAGCATCAAATCTCTCACATGTGTGGAGCCACCTTGTAAGGGTCATTGGGTAGAGTGTCATAGTACTTTCCCCATCTCCCCAAAAGTCTCACACATGTGTGAGAGCTTGTGGGGATGTGTGTTGAAAGATCAAATGAGAGAGTGACAAGTGTCTCTCTCTCATTCAGGTGAATTCAAGTTGAATGCCTATATACTTGGATGGAAAAGAGGAAGTGGATGTTACCCACTTCTCCTTCTGGAGAACTTTAGTGGAGATGGCAGAAAGAATGAGAGGAGGAGAGGAGTCCACCTCTTTGAGAAGAAAGTGTTCAAGATGACTTGGCTTAAAGGAAAGATGGTTGAAAGAGTTCAACCCCTTCACCAAATAGAAAGAAGATAAGTTCTTCTTTCCATTTACTCTTGTGTATTTGTTGTAAGAATGTGGCATGTAGTATAGATCATGGTTGAAAATAGAGATTAGAGAACCTAAATGCATGAGATTCAAAGCTATGTTATTATTGTTCCTTTGTAAGAATTTGAAAAGACTCCATTGATCATCTTGGAGCTAAAAGAAATCCTTGCTCGGGGGTATGGCTAGAGCCCACGAGGCTCCATGATGCCATTACGGTAGGGTGGAGAGCAAGACCTTATGCAATGGTTTGATTTCAATGTAATGCTATAAAGATGAAAATTATAAGTAAAAAGTGTTTGATATAATATGGAGCAATAGAAAGAACAAGTTTCGTTGATGTGTTGTTCCCATTGATAATAAAATAAATGAATAAATATGTCCATGTATAATTCTGTGTGCATCTGTGTATTCATTTTCTCTCGAAGTGGCCATATATGTGAGGCCTTCTTTCTGTTCAAGTCTATATAAAAATGGTGTAGACACAATGCAAATTTTGAAGTGGTAACAAAAAAAAAGAGTATATGAGTTGTTCTACTGGAATGGATGACAATGTATTTTATTTTGGGTTTCATTTGAATGTTCCAGGAAATAGACTGGCATGCAACCTACGAAGAGAATATATAGATAAAATAAAATAATAAATATAATAGGGTTCTAGTAGGTCAAATGAGCTTCACTTCTTTGATCGTTGTTGATTTACTTGGGGTCTGTCAACAGACGCAGCCCTTTTGGCTAAGCGCCATATTTGGCTAGACCCACTTAAAAACTAAACACATTTACCTTATGTTTGTTGATGCCATATACGTTAGTCTACCGCTGTGATAAGTTAATGCAATCAATATAGGGATGGCATACCAATATTCCCTCTCCCCTGCATAACCCACGGAATTAGAGTTAGATATTGAAGCAATGAAATTTGCGCTATAGAAGTACATTTCAGAAGGAATGGATGTTAGTTACCTGAATTGTGAGTAGGGTTTAAAAAAAAAAATAGAAAGAAATGAAACACAACAATGGGCGATAACCTTTGAGCAATAACAAAACTGCTCACATAGCAATTTTATTGATCACACAACTTATATTTCCAGCGGATAACTATTAGGTAGCTTGTCATACCAACAAGTAGATTGTTGCTTTTATGGGTGAATGAAAGTCTGAATCATATCATCGCCCCAACATTTAGATCGAGTTGGTAAGCAAATAAATTGCACCATATTCTACGCCTGTCCTCACCAAAAATCTGGAAGTTGGCTTGTTAGGAGGATAACTACATAGTAGTTGTAGAATTAAATAATGCAAATAGCTCTTCTGTGTAATCGAATCACAATCTGAAAGTACTGGCCAGTGAAACAGGCTTTCAGAACAAGTCAGTTTATATATTTGAGCCCGAGATAATCGCAGTCCAGTATGTAAGGCTTTCAGGGGAAAAAAAATAAAATAAATAAAAATAAAATAGTTGCCTATTGATCATTTCATTCAATTCTGCAGAAGTTAGGTGGCTAGTTTTGGTGGAAGATTGTTGAATGGACGATAAATGGAGGACTCCTTGGAACGTACGTATTTGAATTCAATGAATTAGCATGATTGATCAACTAGGGAGTGCGAAGGGGCCTCATAGTCCTCTTTGGACGACTACAACCCAAGAGCGAGTAGGTTGTTGTACTCCTTATCACCTCCTTGACCGTCAGAAATTAATTCCCTGACAAAGGGCCGTCATGTTCTGGTCTCCCAATTAGCGGGAAGGATTCATTTGCTCATAGGTAGGTCAAACAAGTGGTAGTACCAACGCTTAAATTAAAATATTCAAACTTATTATAAGTAGATGATTGTCACCTTGAAGGGCGTGATCAAAAGATAGGATAACTTAAAATCTGATTAACTTCTCTGCTATTTAATTGCTAGTACAAACGCCAGTCTGTGGTGATTGGGTGAATGCCATAGGCTGTCCCAAGCATATATTTGAGTTTGTATCAACTTTATGAGCAGTTAAGAAACTACCTCGTTTACATGCAAGCACATCGCTGGTAAATACTTAGCGGTTTTTTTTTAGCTACTCTGAAAAGAAATAAAATGTATTAGCTAAGCCATACAACGTTATTCTGATCACCAAATAACGTTAATTAAATTTGAGATGCGTCCATCTAAAAATAAATAAAACTTGGTTATCGTTCATAAATGATATCTTTCTTATAGCATTTTCTATCCTCACACTCCCTCACGAATGATGGTTAATAAAAAAAGGGTGAGTTTTAAAGAAATACGTATAAATAAATAAATCATTAAAGAAGAGAGCCTTAATTCTCTTTATTTACATAGATCAGCATTTTCCCCTTCTCCTTATAAAGGTTCTTTCTTTTTTTTTATAGTTAAGGAATCTAGGTTAAGAATTCCTTACTTATATTTTAAAAATTTGGAATTCAATCCTGGTTTTTTTTAATAAAATTAAATAAATAAAGTAGGAAGATTATTATAAGAATAATCATAATGAAGTATTTATATTTATATAAATAATTATTCATTCTTTCATATTTAAATGTTAAATTATTATTGTTAGAGAATAAGAGAATTAATAAATTAATATGTATATAATGTGCACATAATAATTGCACACATATATATATAGATATTGAAATTAATAGCACAAAAGTTAGGATTAAAAAATAATAATAGGCCAGTATTTTTGTGATGATACACCTTGTATTATTTTTTTTATGTTATATTTGAATAGAAACATAACTCCGCAGAATTCTATTATCCAACTGGGGAGGTTATTGGAGTCTAAATGGACAATGAACTCAATGATTTAATTTAATTACTATTAATTCATTTGCTCATACATTACATATTTAAAATTAAAATAGTAAGTGGGGTTGAAACCTAACAGTGTAAAAGTAGTTCATGACAATTTGGTATCTCAAGAGAGTAATATGTATGGTAATTGAGTTAAAGGTCGAATGTGCTAAGTTATCATATTCCCTCCCTTGGATATTAATTCTAAAAAACATATTGTTCAACATGACCAACCTTATTAATCATAAAGACATTTGTTTACTCGGTGTTCGTTAGCTGGAAATAAGCCAAAATGAAAGAATTAAGGATTTTTCAAGGAGGGCATATATTTGTGTCTTTTCTTCTAGTGGTCCCCCTCAAGAGATTTAGTTTTTGTGGTGCATCCCATCGAGATCCTTCTAGGATGGATAGTTATACCCACCTAGGAATATTATCTTTATTTGGGGTCTATGCCATTAAGTATGCAAATTTTGAAACACACCCTTGCCACAACCCACTCTCGAACGATGTTTTCAATGGGGGTGTCGCATGAGAAATGTCTCTTGATGCATGTAGTAGGGTGCCATGTCGTGTGTGGTTGGCATTTTTTTTTAATGTTGTATGCTAATATTAAAAGATAGAGAGAGAGAGAGTTGCGATCTTCGATTAAATTAGGGAATTACAAGTTCATGGGTCAAGGAACAAAATAAAAGAGGTTAAGTAATTCTATTACTATTGATTGTCTAAAGAACAGTGACAACATTATTTATTGATATTCTAATTAGGGATAATTGTAAAATAGTGGTGTATTGATAATATAAATGAAGGCTAGCTAATTAGTTATCCAATTGGTTATTTGAACCTTTGCTAATGTTTGGATTTAATAGTAATATTGTTATTAACGAGATTTTTTGGGACACAGAATAATAAAGTATTGGGAAGGGATAATTATGGTTAAAAAAAAAAAAAGTTTTAATGTGGATAGCTAACAATATTAAATTATTGGGGCTAGGTAGTTATTCTACTCCTTTTAAAATTTTGAGCTAGGGATAAATTAATGCATTGTTAGTGGGGAAAATGAGATCCACGTAATAATTTTACTAATGTATTAAACTACATGTTTCCTTCGTGGTACAATTACTCTTAAGGGAATGACAAGCAACCTATCATTCTTGTGGGATCTGTTATATACCCGTAGTAAATCTTGGATTCTATGTTCTTATATGGAAATTAAACCTTACTTAGTTGATCATGATAGCTACCTTAACTAATGATGTTATACAAAAAAAAAATTGTTGGTTTTATTTTTATTTTTCTAGTAGGAAACCTTGGGCATGACACCTTTTTAGGCAATAATTTTGACACCTTCCGAGGATCTCTCTGGACAATTATAAATTATATATCAAATTATTTCATTGGTAAAAGCTTGGTCCTAGTAAGTTGAGCTATGACCCATTCACCCTTAATGGTGAATGTGTCCTCCCTTAATAGGACCCCCCCTTCTCAATTGATCTAGAATGGGCTTTTGGCCTTCTTTCAACTCCCTGAAGCTCGGTCCTGGAAACTTAGCCAAGACCCATTCTCCTTTGGTGGTGAATGGGTCTTGCTTTAATGACACCCTTATTTTTTGAATTTCATTCCAAATCTGGTGTTGGCCTTAGTTCTTTGAATTTTGGGGTTAATCTCCCAATTTAGTATAAATAAGGGGTTAATTCACATTGTTTCTCCTAACAAGAGCTAACACAATCTAGCAAGTTTATCAAGCATTCAACCATTTCAAGTGATCATGAATTAGAGCATTCATAAGGAACGTTCAAGGCATTTCAAGGTAGATTTCAAAGTCTTTAGTGCAACAATTTAAGGCCTTATCAACATGCCAAGGGTTTAATGCATTCATGTGTGTTGAGCTAAGAATTTAATGTTCCATTAGGGACCCATTTACAAGCATCATTTTACATCCAAGATCTACATTCTTCATGGCCACTACATGTTGTTGGCAACACAAGGGCAGGAAATTGAGAAGGGGGGTGAATCAGTTGTCACATAATTTCAAACTTATTAAATTTATTAACCTTTATTCTTAGATCTGATTAATAACTATGAAATCATAAATCAACAAAACATCAGAAACACACATAACACCAATATTTTTTTACATGGAAACATGTTAGGGGAAAAACCATGGTGGAGGTCAGTCCACAAGATTATACCTTATTAAAAGTATAAAGAATGAGAATGGGGAATGCACATGCATTCATGCACACTACCTAGAGCTCATTACTCAATTACAACAATGATAACTGCCAAAAGGAAGACATAGTGTCTTACAGAAAGATTCAAATTACATCCGTAGGGATTTGAACTGACAAAATTGTATCTACTAATGCCTGATCACAGTTTCAACTAAGCACATGAACATTTTACTCTTCTTCACTCTTCTTCACACTTCTCCACACTCTCCTCTTCCTTCAAATGATTAGGTATTTATTCACACATACACACACTCGACATTACTTGAAATCAAATAAACAATCTATCGCATATATCCGCAATAAGAAATTTCGTCGCTACATGTCAGCTTCAACAAAATAATAAAATGAATATAAACTGTTGGCCCAAAACATTAAAGATTATTAATGTGAATCAACCAAGGATGGCCCCAAATCAGTGAAGACCCAAAACTACACACTCAAACACAAAATAGCTTAATTAATTACTCCTCAAAAATCTACAACATGCTAGAAACACCATGTTGGCCAAGAATGTGAAAAACGTGAACACACAAGAGAAAATCTCAAATCATGAACACAATGATCCATGCAGACATACAAAACAGATAGAGAGTGATCTAGAAACATCCAAAAAAATCAAAAATAACCAAAAAAGTATCCGTAGCAACTGAACTAACTGAAATTGCAACATCTTCAATCAGGAACACCAACTGAAGCAACAAAAAACTGTCAGAATACAAATCTTCATAACTCGATCAAATCTTCATCGAATCTCTAAAACTCAACATGGATAGACTAGATAGACTCGACAACAAACCCTTTATTCCACAACCTCTGATCATCAACCTACTGAACTCACCAATAGACTGAACTTGACTTCACCACTAACAACCCGCAACTCATTCCATTGAAATTTTCTCAATATCCTCGACATATACAACTTCTAATGACTTAATGCTAATATTCTTGACATCAATGACAACCACATATCAACAACACCACCAGGTATGTACAGGATCATCATGGAAAAAACAAGCCCTTAAGTGGTGAAAAATTTAGAAAAATCAGAGTTAGGCAACTTGACGTAAAAAATTGAATAAGTTATCTATAATTTCAAAAATATGTAAGAATAGAATATGTAGGAAATTGAATTAGTTTCTAAACTACTATTTTTATTTATAAAAAAAATAAAATTATTTGGTAAAAAATTGAAATTTCAATGTACTAGTACTTAAATTTTAGGGGAAAAATAAGAAGTAGGTGTCTGTCTGACCACCCTAACCACAATAAAATGGTAATATTTTTTTATAAGATTTTAGATATAAGTAGAGAACTCATGCCGTGATGTGAAACATATTTTCTTAAAAAAAAAATTCTAAGTAAATAATTCATTATGAATTTTTTATTAAAACTTTAAAAAAATATAAAAACTCATATGTTTGACCACCTTAACTTGGTCAAAACTTCATGAAATTCTTTTTTTTTTTTAAATATTATAGTATGTGAAGCATAGAATGTGATGCATGTTTCAGATTCAAAAAATGTGATACCATTTGAAAGCTAGAGATGTTTTTCAATTAGCCTATCAATTAGGACTTTAGTCGTAATTCAAATAGAAAATGAATAATAATTATTTATTAAATTCAAAATGAGGCATAATTTATATTGGTGGAAAGTTGAGAATCTCCTTTAAAACCTCTTTTCATTTCATCAATTTTGTGTAAAAAAATTGTCAGCCACATACCCTTCATATCGCCAGTTTTTGGCCCATCATAATCTTGCACATACCCAGCCACAACATCTAAAAATATCCCCCTTTGGCATTGATGGCAACACATGATGTGAAAAACACCATCAATACAACTATCTCTTAACACTTACACCCCCTTAGGTTCTAACTCATTTTCTCCTCAACTCTTTCACATGATCTTCTTCCCACAAGGTTCTTCTCCCCCAAAATTTTTTTCACATTACTCTTCTCCCCCTTTGACATCAATGACAAAGATCTCTTTTCTCGACACAAACTCTAAACCACATATCTAAACATCTGACTACTTCCTTTGAGTACCAGCCACCACGACATCAATTTGAATTAAGATATTACTATGAAATGCATAGACTAATGCAAAGAAATGCATCTTAGTTCTAATTCGGAGGGGTAATCACCCCTAACTTCCCTCTAAGATACTCAAAAGTATCCTTAGGAAATAGCTTGGTAAAGATTTATGCAATCTACTCTTTAGTAGGCACATACTCAAATTTGACTTCCTTTTCACTCACCTTCTCTCTCAAAAAGTAAAACTTGATAGTTATATGCTTGGTCTTTGAATGCAACACCAGATTCTTGGAAATGTTAAATAGCACTTGAATTATCACAAAATATAGCTATAGGATCATCATACAAAAATTTGATATCCTTCAACATTTGCTTCATCCAAAATACTTGAGTACAATTGTTAGCAACAACAATGTATTCTGCCTCTGCAGTAGATACATAAATGGCATTTTTCTTCTTACTTAACCAAGAAATCAACTTCTTACCCAAGAAAAATGCACCACCATTGGTACTCTTTCTATCATTCACATCTCCTACCCAATCAACATTAGTAAAGGCACTCAAAGTAAGATCATCATCTTTAGGATACCATAGGCCAAAGTCAACTATTCCCTTCAAGTATCTAAAAATCCTCTTCACAGCAGTCGCATGAGATTCCTTAGGATCAGCTTGAAATCTTGCAATTATACATATAGCATTCATGATATTAGGCCTAGTTTGAGTTAAATAAATCAATCCACCAATCATTGATCTATATCTAGTCTGATTTTCTTTTGGAGAATCATATTTTTTTGTCAACTTGCATTCTATCACCATGGGTGTACCAATTAGATTTGAATGTTCCATACCAAACTTCTTCAACAATTCCTTCACATACTTGGACTAAGATATAAAAATCCCTTTATCTAACTGAGTAATTTGTAATCCCAAAATGAATTTCATCTCACCAATCATTGACATTTCAAATTCACTCTGCATCTCATTAGAAAACTTCATGCACAAACCATCATCTCGTCCAAAAATGATATCATCAACAAATACTTCAACAATCAAATATTTATCATCATTCTCGAAATATAGATTACTATCAACAACAACTTTGTTAAATCCAAGCTTCAACAAATACTTGTCCAATCTAGCATACCATGCTTGAGGGGATTGCTTGAGTCCATATAAATCTTTCTTTAACCGACACATCATATCTCCCTTATCAGTCAACTGAAATCCATCAGGTTGCTCAACTTACACTTCTTCTTTCAATTCTCCATTAAGAAATGTTGAATTGACATTCATTCAGTAAACCTTGTAATTCTTGTAAGCAACATAAGCAAGAAATAATCTCACAGCTTCAATTTTGGCAATAAGGGAAATAGTCTCTTCAAAGTCAATTCCTTCCATCTGTGAATATCCTTTAAATACCAGTCTTGCTTTGTTTCTAACCACTTCACCTTCTCATTCAGTCTGTTTCTAAAGACCCATTTAGTTCGAATGAAATTTTTATCCTTAGGTCTGGGAACAAGAATCCATGTATCATTTTTCTCAATCTACTTTAGCTCCTTTTTCATTGCTTCAACCCAATTTTCATCTTTACATGCTTCATTCACACTAGTAGGCTCAGTCTTTGAAATCAAATAGTACTCTTCTACAATCTTTCTCCTAGTTTGGAAAAAAATGTTCTTATCACCTATAATTTGATCTTCTGAATGATTCAATTTTTCATACCTTGGAGTCTTCTTAGGATGTTCTTCAATTGTAGGTTCTTGTGTTCTCTCTTCTACACTTTCACTAGTTTCTCCTTCCTCTTTATTTTCCTGATTCATCGAAATGATTTGAACTTGATTTGAAGTATGAACTTGATAATTTCCTTTGTTTGTACTATCATTCTAATCATCAGAATCATATCCATAGGTTCTGGATGGTATACCTAAGTCTTCATCAACCTTGTCATTTTCACTTTCAACTATTTTCCTCAATCTCTTATCGTAACACCGGTAGGACTTGCTTTTAGGTGAATATCCCAGAAAGATACCTTCATCACTCCTAACATCAAATTTTCCTATATCTTCATCTCTTTTGATATAGCATTTTCTTCCAAACATCTTGAAATATCTAACAGTAGGTTTATGACTAATCCATAGCTCAAAAGGGGTCTTACCAGTATCACCTTTAATTTGTACTCAGTTGAGTGTGTACACAACATTACTCACAACTTCTTTCCAGCAGATATCAGGGACATTTCCTTCTAGCATCATTTTTCTAGCAACTTCTTCAATTGTTCTATTCTTCCTTTCCATAACTTCATTTTGTTGAGGGGTCCACGGTGCAGATAATTCTATCTTTATTCCATGTTCTTCACAAAAATAATTAAATTTACTTGACGTGAATTCACCACCTCTATCTGATCTTAGAAATTTAATCTTCAAACTTGTCTCTATCTCAACCATAGCCTTGATGATCTTGAACTTTTCCAATGCTTTATATTTCTCCCTTAAAAAAGTAACCCACATCATTCTAGAATAATCATCAATAAGCAACATGAAATACCTATATCCTTGTAAACTTCTAACCTTAGAGGGAACACACAAATCAGTATGCACAACCTCCAACAATTCATTTGAACAATGTTGCTTGCTCCAAAATGGAATTCTAGCCAGGTTTCCTAATTGACATTCCTTGCATATGGTATCAGTAGGTTTCACCAACTTAGGTAGATCTCTCATAGCCTTAGTAGAACTTATCTTTACAATATTATCAAATTTAACATGACACATTCTCATATGCCACAACCAAATTTCATCAAATTGAGCAATCAAACAACTTTTACTAGCAACACTCAAGTGAAAGATATTACCTTTTGTCTTTGTACCCGATGTAATTACATTTCTGAAACTCAATATTCTGCACTTCCCATCCTTGAACTAGAGATTGTATCCCTTATCAAATGTCTTACCAACAATTAAAATATTATGCTTCAGAACTTCCACATATAGGACATCATGAATATTACGCTTTCCATCAAGAGAAATGCATCCTCTGCCACAAATCACACTAGCTGTATTATCACCAAATCTCACAACACCACCATCATACTTCTCCAAGCTCACAAACTTACTTTTATCTCCTATCATATGATGTGAACATCTGTTGTCAATCACCCATTCATCTTTCTCTTTAACTCGAGCAACTAGGCCTTTTTCCACATTTGTACAACTAGCAAATTCAATAGCGATACGATTATTTTCGTTGTTAGCAATAAATACCCATTCATCATCACTTCTATTTCCTTTATAAAATTCTTCATCTGTCACACCTTCAACAACAACATAGTAACACTTCTTTTGAAATATAGGCTTGTTATGTCTTGGGTTAGGAGCTCTTTCCGGACACCTTGATGCAAAATGACCTATCTTATTACAAGAAAAAAAATTAAGAGACAAATTTCCTTTATACTTACCTTTTCCTCTTGGTATTCTTTTTACAATAAGTGCTTCCAACTCTTCTAGCACTCTTTCTTCTTATTCAATCTATCTGATTTCATCACCTAATACTTGAATGTCTTTCTAGATGAACTCTCACCTAGATCATCTTTGTTTATCTCTTCCATAAGTAGTAGCCTTAAATGAAGATTCAACCTTAGGAAGGGCATCACCAAATTCACTCAACTCAAAAGCAGTAAGCTTACCAACCAACATATCTCTAGTTACATTTGTTATAGTTTGGAGATCTTCAATAGTACTAGCTTTGAATTTTTATGAATCAGGCAAGGATCTAAGAACTTTAGCAGAAATCTTTGATTCATGTATTTGTCCACCAACACATCTGATACCACACACAAGTTCATTCACTCTTTCCATGAAAGTAGTAATGTTCTCATCATCACCCATTCTCAACTTTTCATATTTCCTTTTCATACTCTACAACTTAGCAATCTTCACATTATCATCACCTTCATACAAGGTTTCCAACTTTTTCTAGATCTCATAAGCAATCTTCAGATCCATAACATTTTTCATCTTAGAACTAGTCAAATCACTCAACAATGCTTCCTTAGCCTTGATATTATTCTCAGCATCTCTAATCTCAATAGTAGTAGTAGGACCATTCTAAGGAATAGCATACCTATTACATGTAATGTTCTAGAAGGGTTCACCAATGCATCTCAAATGACACTCCATTCAAGTCTTCCACAAAGAATAATTTTTTCCATCAAATCTCAGACTATCTGTCTTGTAATTCGTGATCTTGGATTACCTCAAGCTATTGAACTTCTTCCAAGGAACCTACTCTGATACCAATTATTGGCAACACAGGGGTAGACAACTGAGAGGGAGGGTGAATTGGTTGTCACAGAATTTCAAACACATTAAACTTATTAACCTTTATTCTTAGATCTGATTAATAACCATGAAAGCATAAATCAACAACACATTAGAAACACACATAACACCAAGATTTTTTTACGTGGAAACCTTGTTAGGGGAAAAACCATGATGGAGGTTAGTCCATAAGATTATACCCTATTAAAAGTATAAACAATGAGAATGGGGAATGCACATGCATTCGGGAACACTACCTAGAGCTCACTGCTCAATTACAACAAGGCTAGCCACCCAAAGGAGGACACACTGTCTTACAAAAAGATTCAGATTACATCCATAGGGATTTGAACTTACAAAATAGCATCTGCTAATGCCTTTAATCATAGTTCTAGTTAAGCACATGAACACTTCTTCACACTCTTCTCTACCTTCGAATGATTAGGACTTTATTCACACATACACACACTTGGAATTACTTGAAATTGAATAAACAATCGCTCATATGTATTTGCAACAATAAATTTCATCGCTTCATGTCGACTTCAACAAAATATTAAAATGAATATAAACTATTAGGCCAAAATATTAAAGCTTATTTATCCAAATCAACCAAGGTCAGCCAAAACTCAGTGAAGACCCAAAACTACACACTCAAACATCAAACACCTGAATTAATTACTCCTCAAAGATCCACAACACGCTACAAACACCATGTCAGCCAAGAACATGAAAAACATGAACACACAAGAGAAAATATCGAATCATGAGCACAACAATCAATACAGACGTACAAATAGATAGAGCATGATCTAGAAATATCAACAAACATCACAAATCACCAAAGAAGCATCTGCTACAATTGAACTAACTTAAATCACATCAAATCTTCAATCAAGAACACTAACTGAAGCAACATAAAAATTGCTAGAATACAAATCTTCATAACTAGATCAAATCTTCATGTGAATTTTTGAAACTGAATGTGAATAGATTAGATAGACTAAAAAAAAAACCCTTTAGTCCACAACCTCTAATCATCAATGTACTAAACTCACCGACAGACAAGATTTCACTTCACCACTGACAACCTGCAACTCATTTCATTACAATTTTCTCAATATCCTCAACATATACAACGTCTAATGACTTAATGCTAATAGTGTTGACATCAATGACAACCACATATCAACAACACAACC
>VDFB02123062.1:0-33864 GCA_007258455.2 Sequoia sempervirens
AAGCCTATAAAATATATTATTAATGTAGAGGAGGGGGACCAACCACACCAAGGCTCCAGGTCACGGAGAGCCAAGAGCAAAAGGCTACCCTAGTCTACCTCAAGTTGGACAAGTGTTTGATGTCAAGGATAGAGAATGAAGAGCACTCTAAGTGCTTTTGCCACTCTGCTAACCCAAGAGTTTTAGTGGGGCTAAGCGAGCAGGTTTATGGAACCTAAACTGTACCTTGAATAGCTCTCTACCAGAGGATAGCAATGTAGATCAAGGACAACAGTGTGGAGCGCTAGCGTCTCACAGGTGTGTTGGAGTCTGTATGACTAGAAAGTGTAAAAGGACAATGGAAAATGCAAGAAACCTACTGATAGCTTAGTTGAAGATGTTTTAAATGATGAATAAGACACTAAGCAACAGAATAACCAAAGTAATGAGAGAAATGCTATGACAATGATAAGAATAAGAAAGAAGAGAATGCAACTCACGAAGAGTCTAGTTCGCCAACAAGCTCCACACGAACGTGTACCTACACACAATAAAGAAGGGAAAAATGTTGGGGCTATTTCGAGGCTTGCTACAGTCAAACCCCGTTTTGGTGTTTCCACCTCCATAGACAACCAGATAGCTAGAGAGATAGAAATATGATAAAGAAACTATGCTAGAAAGTAAAATACCGAACGCTATGAGAAACACTATGCTACTCAAATCCAACAACAAAGCAATACCACCCTCGACCAAAGGCACTCAAGGCCAATGAGAGAGGAATGCAAGTCTACAACTGTGGCAAAGTTGACGTGGTCACAACAACTCTGAAAGCAGTCTTGCAAGACACCAAGTTGCAGCTTCTATGGTAGATGTGAAGAATGTCGTGATTGTTGAAAGAGTTGATAGTGCAGCTAGTAGCTTGAAGTTGCAAGAATGTGGAGCAAGAATGCCCAGAATGTGAAGCTAGATTGAATGAGTGCAATGTGAAGGAGATGGATTGAAAGTGAAGAAAATCCATTTGAAGATGAATGGGGAGGGAAAGAGTCGTTCAAAGGTCGACAGGAAGGCGTAGATGCGTTACACTTCGGCCCCAATGGCGAACGTAACGCCTCTGCAAATTCCAAAGGCAGGAATCTTGTCAGGATGGCAGCGCGCCGCATGCACGTCCCCGACAGAAATTCCCCCACCGACACTAAAAACAATCGTCAAGTGGATGGAGTGGGGATAGGTGATGAGAAATTACATGGTCAAATTTGATTTTTCTAAGGTGGAGGGTGTAAAAGGGGAATTTGCAAGGGGGGTGCAAATTCGCTCCTATACATTTTGCCCCCACTGTAGCGAACATGAGTTCCAATGAGTGTTCGGTGAAGTAAATGAAGTAGATCGAAAGAGCTCTAAGAAAATATACTCGAACCATCGAGGAAGCAGACCGTAATCTGGCGTGCTCGAAAGCGCAGGGCAGGCAAATGGCTCCACAAGGACTCTATCCTGAGGAGGTTTGAACAAAGTTCACTAGAGGCCCGCAGACCAACGATGGATAAATCCCACAAGATGTAAGCACTTCATAGGTCCTTGGACCTGCAAAGTAGGCCCCCCCAGGTACTCTCTCCTAAGGGAAGCCCGATGTGAGGGGCTCCGCAGAGTCGGATTAGAAAGCAGCTTCACAAGCGCACCTGCAAAGCAACATGTTAACCTACAAACAAAACATGTTAGAAGACAAAAAGCCACGCAGGAACACAAGTAGACAGTCACGCAAACAGTGAAAAATTGAAGGAGGAGCTTTCAAAGGGGTCCCTCGAGAACCCTTCAAAAGAAAAGCAGTCCACTCAAAGGACACGTTTAAAAGTGCAACAATATTTTTTGCAAATCAATTCAGCATCAAGGAATCCTTTTAAAAGATTTCACTTCATCAAGGAATTCAAAAGGAAGAAAACCCCTCGCAAGGGGAAAGTCAAAACTTTGCCCGCAGTAAAAAGTGCTCCCTCCTTGGAGGATTTTTTTTCAAATTCTTTCTTTACGAATCCATGATGAAGGAAAAGTATCCCGCTAGGGATCCTTGTTGAGGAATGCGATTTTTGAAAAATATTTTCAAAATATTTTCAAAAAAAGATTCGTTGGCCACCGAATGCATTTTCCAAAAATCAAAGCAGTGTGAGAGTCCCCACTTAGGATGGTGTGTGCCAAGCACAAAGGCACGTGACATCCTAAGTAGAGAAAAGCAAGAATGAAAAAGTGATGTGGCCCACAGAACATAGCGAGATGCAACCATGGCAATGTTGTCGCACACGCGAGGGACAACACATAGGCACCACAACATCACGAACAACCAAAGAAGAGAGAAAGATAAAAAGAAAGGGAGACAATGACATGACAAACAAGAGACAGGGGTGATTTGATATTTCGGGGTCAAAGCTGCTCATAAATATAGATAAATAGATATAATAATATATAAATGAACTGTCATCAACCCACTACTATATCAGACCATGTGAAGAAGGCACGTGAAGATAAAATGAAAATAAAAAATTGGGTCAACATGGAAGGGAAGCCTAAATGCCCCCAACACTTTGCATCGTCCCCAATTGTTGAAAGTCAATACACAACAAAGGAAGAATGATGTGACAAATAGAGGAATTTTTACGACACAAAAACACTCCTATATCCAAGCACCTACAAGGGTGACAAGGGTCATCCAGGAACATATAAAACAAGCACGGGAGAACACAATACACACACACACACACAATCTAATCTATAGATAAAGAAGAGGCACCCCCTTAGTCCTCATCAACCAAGAGGTCATCGTTTCCTAATCTAGATCACTGTACAGGGAGGGTGGAATATCGAGGGGGGAACCCTCCAATCCTCCCACAACAAGAGCCAAGAAAGAAGGACCCTCAAGGTCTTCTCCACTCAGTTCCTGTGGGGTGAAAATCAGTGATTTCGCGAAGATTGCTGATAGGGTCGAGACCTCATCCACAGAGTTGAACATGCACTTCACAGGAGTGCCATGCGTCAACTCAACGAGTGAGGGAGGCGGCGCCCAAGATCCACTGCTAGGCTCACCGAATGACTCAGGAGTAGTGACAAACTCCAGTGACACCGAGGCTTCCTCTGTCACAAGGACAGCACAAGCCAACACAAAACCACCCTCCAAAGAAGGCGAACCCTTCTTCCAACCCCCATTGCTAGCAAGGTCATCCTCCATCTTTCGGTTCATTGGCGGATGTGAAATCTCCACAGATGAATCAAAGGGCACAGAGGAAGAGGAGAAAACCACAGCAGTGAATCCCGAGGTATTTGGCATGTCCATGGGTTTCGAAAACGGTGAGATGTCCAAAACAATCATCAGAAGGGGAGGCTCAACCGAAGGAGCAATGAATACCTGCACCCTCTTCGGGTGAGGATCGTTCACACTCGCGGCGGGAGCTGGAAGCAAGATCGAAGCCGAAGGAACTAAAGCAAAGAGGACGAAAGAGGACACAACAGAAGGCGTCGAAGCAGGAACTACTGACTCCTCTTCCTTCTTCTACAAGGCAACCTGCTCAGTGGCCAAACCCTTCCTCCAACACTTGCGCTCATGCGCAAGGCGGTTTCTACAACTCTAGGAGCTAGAGGCCGCAACTCAGAAGGGACAGAAGACTCCTATTCAACCATCGGAGTATCCATCACAGCCGTTCCCGACGGAGGGAGGGACTCCTAGACGGAAACAGGAGGAAGAGATGGAGAGGATGACGGAACAAAGTGGGGAGCAGACTCCAACGCCTCAACGATGGGCCTCTTCCCATTCACTACCTTAGAGGCAAGAGCAATAGGAGGTCGTAAAGGCCGAGACATAGAGGACGCTCCACAAGGACCCTTTCCCTTACCATACAGAACAGGCCAAGGCACCATGGGTAAGACGAGAAATGCAAGTCTACAACTATGGAAAAGTCGACGTGGTCACAGCAATGCTGAAAGCAGTCTCGCAAGACACCAAGTTGCAAGTTCTATGGTAGATGTGAAGAATGTTGTAATTGTTGAAAGAGTTGATAATGCAGCTAGTAGCTTGAAGTTACATGAATGCGGAACAAGAATGCCCAGAATGTGAGGCTAGATCGAATGAGTGTGTAGAGAATGTGAAGGAGATGGATTGAAAGTGAAGAATAGCCATTTGAAGATGAATTGGGAGGGAAAGAGTCGTTTAAAAGTCGGCGGGAAGGCATAGATGCGATACACTCTAGCCCCAATGACAAACGTAACACCTCTACAGATTCCAGAGGCAAGACTCTTGACAAGACGGCAACGCGCCGCACAGACGTTTGCACGCCGCATGCACGTCCCCAACAAAAATTCCCCCACCAACACTAAAAACAAGCGCCAAGTGGATGGAATGCGGATAGGTGATGTGGAATTACATGGTCAGATTTGATTTTTCTAAGGTGGTGGGTGTAAAAGGGGAATTTGCAAGGGCGGTGAAAATTCGCTCCTATACAATTATAAATTTCAAAATATAATACCTAAAGCTCGTACTAATCTCCAATATATATTCATTATCTTTAATATTCAAGATTCATTTTGGTTTGCCATGCAGCCCTCCCCATGAAATTAGGGGAATACAAAATGCCATAAAAATGTGGCTATATAAATTGAATCTAAAAAGGCCAATAAAAGGCCCATGATAAACTAAGAAACCAGCCAACAACGTATATAGAGCTGAACCAAAAATCTAATCGAATATAAACTATACTACCAGTCGCACCTTGGTGTGCAATGGGTACGCCAAAGAGGTCTGGAAGGTCAATTAGGATAAAAATTGGACTATTTTTGCATACATTTGTGCAATTCATGAGGTCAGTTGGTAGGCCATTTAGCAAATGATGTTGTTTGTGCAACAAATGTCTTAATGGAGAAGTGATAGCTTAAAATCAACTATGCATCCATTTACATCGATCCAAACATGACTGAAACAAAACCTTTGACGCAAGAAGATAATTAGGCTCCATTACCAACAAGGTCATGTTATGTTTGCAATAGGGAGAGAGAGAGAGAGAGAGAGAGAGAGAGAGAGGTGGGGGCGGAGATAGAAAGAGAGATAGATGAGGGAAGAGAGATGGAGAGATAGAGAGGGGTAAGGAGATAGAGATAGGGGATAAATATGCAAATGGTGATAGAGATGGAGATGCAAAAGGATAGGGATATGGAGAGGAGATAAAGAGAGAGAGGAGGGATAGACAGAGATGTAAGAGGTAAATATATAGAGAGGGAGAGAGGGAGAATGAGATAGAAAGAGAGAAAGATAAAGATAGAGATAGAAAGTGATATATAGAGGTAGAGAGAGATGAAGAGATAACAAGATAGAGATAGAGGGAGAGGTGGAAGAAGAAATATGGAGATAGAGATAGAGGCAAAAAGGCATAGATATAGAGGTCTAGGGAGAGGGAGAGAGAGGAAGAGAGATGGATGGATAGAAAGAGGGTAGACAGTCTAGAGCTAGAGGGGGAGAGAGGAAGATAGAGGTAGAGATGAAGATAGAGTGGGATAGGAAGAGGGAAACAAACAGATAAAGAGATAGAGGTAGCAGGAGAGATAAAGATAGAGATAAGGAGATAAAGAGAGACAGACAAAGAGGGAGAGATAGAGAGATGTAGAGGAAGAGGGAGAGGGAGAGATAGAAAGACAAAGATATAAGGAGATATAGAGAGGGGGAGAGGGAGAGAGAAACAAAGACAGAAAAAACAAAGAGTAGAGATAGACAAATAGAGATGGAGAGGAGAGAGAAAGAGAAAGAGAGCGATATAGTGGGAAAGATAGAGGGGGAAGAGAGAGATGCGGGGAGAGGTAAGGAGATAGAAATAGAGGAGAGACATAGAGAGGAAGATAGAGATGGAGATGGAGATAAAGATTCAAAAGGGATGGTGTACCAAAAGCACCCACAAAACAAAGCCCAACACTTAGTGTGAGATAGGCACTGTTGTTCTTCAAAATATGTGGCTCTTGTATGGGAATTGATGTTTAAGCAAGTTGCAACATCAAGATTTGTGCATTGCTCTTCTTTAGCTGCACGCTTTCTTTTGTGCATGATAGTCTTGATCATTGTTAGTGTCAACCTTTGTGATGACTGCATCATACCTTCTCCATGTCAAAAGAATTGGTGAGCAATCATATACAACATAACTAAAGGTTCCCATTGTGAGGTAGTTGTTAAATAGTGCAAAATTGAATATTTCTTGAAAACTTGTTCTTAAATGGCATATCGATAGGCTTGCCCCATGCTTACTCAAGGTCAGAACTCCACTGTATCTTGCATATAGTGGTGGAGACCTGTAATGTACTTCAAGACTTTGTGCAAGTCTATTTCACAAATAGACAAACATCGACAAAGTTTATGAAGTTCATTTTTGTATAGTCTAGCATTGACTAATCTTTTTGTATCAATAATTGAAATCTCTTGTACACATGGTGGTACTGTGCATGTACCTCTTTAGTAACCTTCGATCATAAGCTTGCATTCACTTTTTCTTTGTAAAATGTCACCATACCTCTTTATTAAATTTGGAACGTGTGTCAATAGACTCAATTTTGCTCTTTTCCCCCATCCACAAGACTCCCGCCAGCAAAGTACTGGCTTGGATAATTTCAGTGTTGTGCATGTTATCTACTCAGCATTTGTGAACTTTTTGACTTTGTAACATGCCTCCATCGTTAAATCCATTACTACAGTGCCTCGGCATTGATTTTTCTTTTAGAACACCAGGATAATGAGATTGTCTTATACCTTGAACAGATTTTGGGGTTGAAAAGAACTAGCATATTAATTTAACAGATGCCTTCTGAAAGTGTGATTTCAAGCTTACATAACTACAAATACCTTATTAGAGTGTGATTTAGTTATCAAAATTATCGACATTAAAAAAAAAAAAAACTACTTAACTACAGATTCTTGCCACTCATTAGCTCTTCTAAACGGAGGTATGAATTGTCTATTCTTTCTACAGATGGAGTATGCCACACATCATGCAGTTATAAGCAGTCAAAATGGCTAAAATTTCCTTTGCATTATCTTCAACAGTAATCATTCCTTTTCCTGTAAGGAAAAGGAAAAGGCTCAACATCCATACTGAGTATCAAGAGGCATGTTCTCCGAATAATAAAAGGAATCCACAAAACATTCTTCAATAAAGAATCACCCTGAGCCTCAAACAATTTCAACTTTTATAACAAAATTAATTCCCTCAAGGCCCCCACATTCTGGTCAAACATGAATTCTTCATGTTCTTGGAATTATTCTTGGCAAGGGGATTACAAACTGTGGGAATAAAAGATTCTGAATTATTCAATTGTGTAAGATGATAATCTATAAACATTTTTTTTCATAGCAGGCAAAGCTGGAAAGCAGAAAATGAAAGACGGGCCTAAATTACAATTCAGAAACTACTGGGTTTTTATAAATCAGCAAAACTTGAATTGCTGGGTTAAGCTTCTCATTTTGTCAACTCTCAAATAAGGGAATTGATATCACCAGTCTTGAACACAGATGAGATACCCAATGGAATTCCTTCTCGAGGACTATTTGTGTTGGGGTCCACGGGAGGCAATGCACAAACCTCAGAAAATGTCCCACCATCAAAGGTATATGCATAAGGCAAGGCAGTGAAGACCTGCACAGTGCAGGTTTATGCATAGTTTAGTTAAGAAAATGTGTATATTATACTAACAATCAAAGTAGTTGACTAAATTTCTAGCCAGAAAGAAATCCATCCCTAGGTAGCAGCAGAATCAACTAAGGGAAGTGAAAATGGTTATCAAATAATAAGAGAAACAAACCTGAAGTTGCAACATCTCCATTTCCGTAAGCCCAGCTAGATGAGCAATGATACAGCGTAAAACATTTCCATGGGCTACAACAAGCACATTCCGATGCTCCTCTAGCCTTGGGATCACCGTTGACTTGAAAAATCTGACAGATCTCAATGCAGTATCCTGGGTGTAAAACAAAATTTTAGTATTTCCTGGCTATTGGAAAAGCATATCCAAATTCTCTATATCACAATTAATCTTGGATGTATTTGCAACCTAAGTAACCAACCTTAAGACTTTCTCCATGGGGAGGCCTTGTGTCATAGCTCCTCCTCCACATCTTCACAGTCTCTTCCCCAAACTCTTTGATTGCAGCTTCCTTGCTCAAGCCCTGCAGATCCAATATGATAATGTAAAGTTAAGCTAAAACTTAATTCACATCCTGACAGCAAAAGGAATTCAAATGGAGGAAGACTTGGAGTTTGATGTAAACATGTTCCTTCTGTTAGATCTCGGCTGCTCGGTAAACTTCTGAAATTGTATGTCTTTTTTTAATAAGTTCTATGACTGCTGGAAGATGTTTAAATGAGATAAAAGACTAAACATGCATGCCATGGATGGACAGTAAGATTGAACCTTTGACAATAAGAAAATATTAGGAAGTAATATCCTGATCCATTTCAACCTCATCTCAATAACATAATAAAGAGTCATATACAGCTAAGTGCTTGAAAAGTGAACAATTAGAGCTAAACCTGGAGATCACCATAGCTACGTTCATTAAGAGCAGGATCTGCATAAACTGGAACCATATGGCAGGAAGCATGCTTTAAGGCCTTAGCAGCTGCATCCCGGAGCCTCAGCCTGTTTGAATCACCAGTCTTCCCTCTGCCATGAAAACCACCTCTTACTATAACTGGTACACGCTTGAACATATTCTGCTTCGAAAAATAAGAAAGAAAGGAACAGATCATCTAAATCCTGTCACATACAGAAAAAAAGATATTCGTGCAGTATGGCTCACAGGCCACAGTTCAAGTTTGTTTAACCAGTACGAGCTGAGCCTAAAAGTAATGCATTTATGGCGAAAAACAACTTAAAAGATGTAGAAGCAGTTAAGACCTGTGTCATCGCAATGAGGGCTGTTTGTTTGGCTCGAACCAATCTGCTGGTGAAGATAATGTCAAAATCAATTTCACTGATAGCACGACCACTAGCTAGAGCATCCATGACTCCCTTTTCTGTAAGGGGTATATCCACATCTCTGAAATAAAGAGAATAAATAAATGGACAATTAGCATATTTCAAACAGAGAAAAATGCATGTATATAATAACTTGATAGTGGAAGGTAACTAACCCTGTGAAAAGATTCATGTAATTCCACATACTCTCCCCTACAGGATTAAAAACAAGAGAGTGTTTAGCTAGGAAGTAGAATATAAAACTGGGATTTCAAAACGTATCCAAATCAATCACTGTAAATATATGTACAAAATGTTTTTTGTCTAAATATACAACAAAAAGAAAATAGTGCATATATTTCTGTGCACAATGCAACTTTCAAAATTCATGGAAATTTTCATGTTTATTTAAGGAGTAGAGATACGAGAAACAAGTTAAACATTTCATATAGAGGATACAAGACTCTTGTAAGTATCAAAACAAATGTGTTTTAAGTTCTAACACTTTGTTCCAGACAGGGAAGATTGCCAAAGTTGAGGGTTTCTGCTAAGCAAACAAGGAGAATCCAAGAAACCTTATCAGTTTGGAATATGTTCTATCACAGTTCTTTCTATTCTATAAAGTAGGCCAAAATAGTAAAGATGCTCTAATATGAGAAAAAATAAATTGTATTAATGTTCCCTAGGGACAAAAGCAGGTCAATGGGGCTCAAAAAAAAGTATATTCAGTTGCAATAGGAAATAATATTTAGAAGCATACAGCAAAAAATATAGAAAAAGGTCCAAATTGTATTTTAAAAATTGAAAGCTTCCAAATTTTGTAGCAACCAAGTTGTACTCAATTTCATTTCTCAGAACATCCAGACTTGCATCACGTGCATAACCATTTGACAGGACAGCATGCCAAGCACAAACCATGGTGTTAAACTCAACATAGTACACACAATTCATATCAGCAAACTATAGATTTTATTTTTTATACGAGTTCCAGTCATTCCTATCAGCCAACCTGCAACCCCTGTTGCGAAGTTAATTGATTATCAATTTGTGTGACTGATATGAATGTTCACAGCCTTGGCTCCTTTTTGAGAAAAATGTGGTCAGCTATGGATTGTTGAATGTGAATGTTCAGGAAAGAAAGAAAGAACTGTTTGTTTGGCAATCTAGATGCGGTCTCTAGTTAAATTTTTTATACACAATTTGGTTTACTCATATTTGAGGGTTTATAGTGGAAATTTTCAGGAGGATATGTTTGATAGTATCATAATAGCTTGTAGACATCACGCTTGCACCTAATATTTCTATATTTGTGCATGTTATACAATTATTAGCCTATTTTTAGCCCATATGGACTAAGATCTTATGTACCAACTTTACTTCTTGGGCCTGTTCTTTTTTGAGAACAACTGTCAGTTTTATTATAAAAGGTCTTACCCATAAATTGCAGTAACCACCACCCCAATGTGACAGTCTATGGCTTCAAGATGATGAATGTTATGATCTCTTATACATGACGCCCAAAGTAATATAAACACGGGAATTCTTATTTGGTAGAAAATTATGTTAGAAGAGAATAAAATGACACCTCAGGAGAGACATTTCATACCAGTGTCTTGGTTCTCATTAGCAATGTACATGAACTCCATAAGATATTAGTTCCATTTAGAAGGGTTAACAATCCACAAACATTAAGGAGACCCATCCTTATGTTCGTTTTCCATTTTCCATAAAAATATCTGATTTGTTCAGCTAAGAGCGTGTGAATCCACTTAGAAGGTCCCCTGTATTTATCCATTGTGGTTGTCTCTCATTGCACAAATGCAATTTACGTCCAAATGGCTTGTAAACAAAAATGAAAATGTCTACTATTTTGGGGTATTAATACAGCTTCATTCCCTCACCCTACTGCTAGCTGGAGTTGATCTGACCAGCACCATTTGGGTTCAAAATTTCTAGATACCAGTGAGCTTGCTTGCTCAGTTTTAGTTCAAAAATAAGGTACAGGAAACATGAAGGTGCTATCTTTTGAATATTTGTGTAACATATGTTCATGCTGTATTTTGAATTGAATATGGGTTTGTTATATATTGCTGAGAATCTCTTCTAATTTATATTTCCACAGTTATATTTCCTCTACAGTACTTTTCATCATAGTTGAAAAACTCACCAAGTAATCGGCGAGTTTTAAAAAACTCGCAGGTTTTTTTTTTAATCATGGTTTTTTTCTGCATTTACTTGCCAAAATTGCTCGCCGAATAAAGGAGAAAAACTCACCAAGTTTTTGCCAAAAACTCGGCGAGTCCGCAATAAAAACTTGCCTGCTCAAGTCTGCCACAGCCGCTAAAAAGGCATTTTCATTTCATTTTTTCAGTCTAAGAGTTGCTCTCCTTCACCAAAAACATCCTCCCAAGCGTTTAGCATGTATTTGCAGCAATTTTGCATCAAGGAAACAAAATTTGAAGAGGATTTTGATCAAATTTCAAAGGCAAATTGGATTTCCAGGTAGGTTTCTGATTTTTTTTTTTTTTTTTTAAATTCTTCATTTTTTTGCATCTAAGTTTAAAAAAGATCATGAATGTAGTATAAGAAGGTTATAAATAGATTTTGTATTGATCAAAACAAGATTCATCACCCTTTTTTTACATTTTTTTCACCATTTTTTTCAAACCCTAGTTTTTTTTTTTATTTGAATCCTTCTTTTTTTAAGAATATGTTTAGAATCTTATATTAGTTTAAATTTTTACTAATTTAAAGTAATTTTCTGATTTTTTCATTGTTTTCACATTTTTTTCAAACCTTAGATTTTTTTTTAATCCATTTTTTTTGAAGAAAATGTTTAGAATCTTAGATTAGTTTAAATTTTTACTAATTTAAAGTAATCTATATTGATTTAATCTAATTTAGGTGGTTTTTTAATTTTCTATTAAAAAACTAACAAGTTGTGCTTTCACTTTGTATATGTAGGTTATTTTATAATGGCAAATAGAGAAGCTTCTACATCCAGTTCAGCCTCAGGCTTTGCCCCATCCGTGCCACCATCATCATTTGTAGGCACTCATCCTCCACAAGCTAGAGATCCTACTTAGAAAATTTTCCTATCAAGGACCGGAACCTGGCTCAGTTTATTGCATTAAATGCATGTTGGTAAAACTAACACTTTGGAGTGCAGGTTTGTAATGGACAGCTATGCACACCGCGAATGCTTCTTCAAATTAGAGGGAAGCTCCCTCGTAGTGCTGGAATGCGTGGAAAAGAAAAGTAATCTAAGTCCTATCTTTTTGTTCTTAGCTAGAAGAGGCACAAGGTTAAGAAAACCAAGAGCGTTGCAGCTAAGGATTTTCTGGTTTCACAGATCATTAACTACAACTAAGCTATCTACTTTAAATCTACCAATTTCCTCAAGAAAATAGCGCATGAGGAAATGGAGCAGGGTTTGACTATTAGACGATAAACGTGTATATTCTCAACTTGAAGGCAAGGTGGCGCATCTATCAGCTCAATCTAGACAAGTTTATTGGTAACAACATCACACGATAAACGGATACGGATTCTCTACTTGAAGGCAAGGTGGCGCATCTATTATCTCAATCCGAATTAGTTTATTGTCCACGACAACACACGATAACCAAGTGCAGATTCTCTACTTGAAGGCAAGGTGGCGCAACTATCATCTCAATCTGAACAAGTTTATTAGGCACAAAACAGATTTATCTAAACTATGGGAAGAATTTACCATGACAATCGCATGAAACCCTATGTGGCATAACAATTGATCATAATAGTAAAGACTCACAAAACAGATTTATCATTACAATCGCATGAAACCCTATGTGGCATAACAATTGATCATAATGGTAAAGATGCACAAAACAGAAAGAATTCACCATTATAATTGCATGAAACCCTATGTGGCATAACAATTCATCATAATAGTAAAAACACATGAACAGATACAAAAAGAGCAATATTGAGGGCAAGGTAGGCGCAGCATATATTCTCTCTCAAGTAAAAGTTATTTACAAATGAGCAAAAGCTCTTATTTATATACATCAAGGTGTAGGGAACCCTAAAATCACCTTGTGTTAACTACAGTCTGCAATGCATGCAAGAATTGCTAAACCCTAATTAAGCAAACTATACAGTTAACTGGGCAACTACCCTCAGTTTAACTGAAACATCTAATCTAAAAATGGACAATTGTGCGAGCATGCACGTCCTTATTAAAACAAGTTAACTGGAAGACTATCATCAGCTAACGAAAACCCTAAATGAAACCTGCGTGTAAAGCCAATTTCTAATAGATACATGAGATGAGACAGCCGAAGTTAACTTGAGAAGGTACCACCTCACAAGTTTAACTCCCTGCGGTGTAATGTCTATCCCGAGAGGTGGGAACTCAAGTCTACCGATCGTGATCTCAACAATCAATCCTTAAATATACCGTTAATCGTGATCAAGATCTCAGTACCGCCGCATCTTCCTCGGGCTAATACTTGTCAACTTCTGCAGAGCAATCTTGGCAATCTTTGCACACTCAAACTAGCACACCAACATAACTTTGGCGGCTCCTAACTCAGTTTATTTTCACTATCTCTTCTCGCAATTTGATGCTTCGACGCTTTGGCATGATTTAAACTGGTGGAGGTTTGATCACAAGACACTCTAGAAATGAACTTGCCGTGACACATGCAAAACTCCAACGGGTATCAACCTCTAAACCGACTTTGTTACAATCGCCATACGAGGCATGCAACCATGTGAACTTGAGTAACTACACCCGCCAACCTTCTTCTTCGAATACGCTTTTGATACAAATCGGTCTCAAATTTTCCTTCGATGTCCAGATTTGGTCTTGAATTCAATCTGCGGTAATCAGATCAAAACTCACCAAGGATCAGGAACTTGACTATGTTCTCATTAAGATCCTTCCTGAAAGCTAAAATAGGTTCGGCCGAGGCTAAAAAATAGCCTATCGGCGGTTATTTTCAGCTGGGGTAATCTGAGGATAAGGGCCTTTGTCCAAAAAGATTCTAAGACAACCTGCATAGAATGTGAAATCTAACCTCTACTCGACCATGCAAAGAGTTTTCAGGTGAGAAAATTAGTAACTCGAGAACGAATGTTCTGAAGTTAAAAATTCCTGAAAAATCAAACGCACGATTTTAATTCGAGGAAGTTATATAGAAATGATCCAGATGTTGAGACTTGTCGAATTTTGCCAATTTCAGGAACATGCAAATTGAACTCTGATAGAAATTTGAGAATCAAGGAGAAAAAAGACGTTTTTTGTATGCTCTTCTTCAATGAAAATCGCCCTTGAATTCTTCAAATTGCTGAAAAAGTGAACTTTTAACCTGCAAAAAGATGTATTTGATGAAAACGCCCTTGGCAATAGATGAAGATTTTGCCTTTGCTTTGCCAGAATTCGCCTTTGCTTTAAAATCACGAATTTTCTTTGAAGAAATACGAATTTCTTTTGTTTGAAAATTACGAATCTGTCTTGAAGTTAATACACCTTTTGTTCTTCAAATATGAACTCCTCTTGAAGAAACGCCTTTGAAAATTGATAAAATTCGATTTCCTTTGAAGATATGAATTTCTCTTTAGCATTATGATACAAAAATGAAGAAGGCGCCATAAGAAGAAATTCGCATCAACTGGTGAACTGCAAGAATTTAAAACCCTGACTGAAATAGAAGCCTTCCAATTGGTCGCCCTTCAGTTGAACTGCCACTGACTCTGAGTTCAAAAATAAATAATAATAAAATATTCATCATCATGCAATTTGAGAACTTAGCATAAAGAGGGCGCCAATCTTAAGAAAATTGCCATTTAATGCTAAAATGCAATAATAAATATTAAATATTATCAAACTTTAGTTGACAATTTGGATGAAGCTTTGAGATTCACCGGCGAACTTCACTGATTCCGAAAAGTCATTGTTTGAGCTCATAGGCGTCCATTTGCTCAAGATATTCCACTTTTTATTAACTTCCTATTTTGTAGCTGACGACAAAGTCACGACTGGCCAACTTCAACACTGATTTCTGAGTGACCGGGAGATGCTGGGACTGAGCTGGAGAATTTATCGGAAAGCCTACTGAACAAGGAAGAAATGTCTACTGGGAGACACTACTGCAAAATCCATCATTTAACACCTTGAAAAATTAGGCGCCCCTGATTAAATTCATTTACGGGTTCCAGACTTAGCCATTTTCCTAAACTGCCATCTAACACTTCAAATGGTCAGCTGACGGCAAATCCAAGTGAACCCTGGCCGACAAGAAACGGGCTTCACTACATGACCATACTCGCATCCAACGCATCGGGGACGCATGACCTTCCGGAAAAGTTCATTAAGGGCCTCAAAGTAAAAAGCTCTTCCTGGGCCACCTCTAATGTCATTTCACGTCGCAAACTTTCATCCAAGTACTCCTACTTTGACCTCCACACCGGAGCCGATGACCATTCGGAAAGCACGCTTTGCTTTAACGACATCCGTATGGGCCCAATAAGAGAAGTTCTTAGAGGTGACGGCAAGAAAACCGGGCTTTAAGATCTCAAAACGCCGCTATGTGATTTTATTTAAAATATCCGCTCCATACTTGGCCATTTTCCGGATGTCTTCACTTTTCAGCATTTCGCCAAAGACCTCGCACGTACGAACATTTGCCAAATCCCGAAGGCCGACGGCTAGGCTTGTTGAATAGATAAAGTAATTACGCCAAAAGCCGCGGAAGACTTCAATGCGAATAACCTCTATCCGGACAGGTCTAAAGGCTAGGCGCCTCTGGACTGTAGAAATACACTGCAAATTTTATGTTGGTCCGCCCGTGAAATTACGTGCTTGGTAAAACCTCGGCCACGATCACCTGGAACGTCGGATCGACAGGCAGGATGATGCATTGCGGAGCTAGGCTAGAGTGGTACTGATGTCAGGAAGACTTCGCCTGCAAATTTTTCCATCTTAAGGGTCCTTTAAACCAGCTCGAGCTATAATTTTGCACCGGGAACAAATGGAGAAGCTCAAGTGTGAAATGTTCATTATGTTTCTCCATCTTCGCATTAACCACGCTGGAGTTCCGGTGACTCGATGATCAAGGGTTGATATCTCGCTGGATAAGCACTAGTCAGGAACAGATTAATCGTGATGAGCCACCTAAAAATACTGCATCTACCCTCTTTAAGATACGGGCTTCGCATCTATAATTGCTTTTGTCGAAAAGACAAATTCTCCTCTATCTCGAACTTTGAGGATTTCTAACTTCCATTGCTTAGTCGGAGTTGCAGACTCCTCAAAAGCTACTGATAGCTCATCGGATAGCCGACTGATTAAGAGATTGGATCAGATTCTGAACACTTTCAGTCAAGATCTTGGAGATCTTGACCTTCAACAAGCTGGGCGCCCCTGGGCTATAGTTGCACTTTCTTGCTTTTCCTCTGAGAAATCTTCATAAATTAACCTCTGAAAACTCTGTCTCGATCACTGAAATCTTCATGTGCAATGTGAAACGCCGTCGTGAGATGCTCCTCCATCGTGAAAAGCTCCATTCTGAGTCTCTGCTTCAGGTTCTGTTCAATAAAACTGACTTTGACTGACAAAATATTGACAAAAACTCCATGCTTGATATTGCCCAAAACTATATTTTACATCATTTAGCAAGGTTTAGACTCTTTTATGCAAAATGTCTTGATGAAGCAAAAAATTTGCTTGGGTACAACAATGCAAAAAAAGTATTTCGTGGAGGAATAAACTGCATCAAATACCATCTTGCAAGCATCACTCATCGTGATGCCAGGCCTTGTCCTCACACCACTAAAGAAATAAAAAAAACAAATGAATGCCATAATTGCAGCCACAGAAGAAAAAAAATTACAAAAGGAGAGGGCAAAGTCAGCCATGAAAGCATCCATAGCTTCTTCTCAAGGTGCTCCAATCAACCTTGAGTCGGATGATGATGCACTTTAGGGCATAGTGGGCTCTCTTCGTGGTCCACGTATCCAAAGCAAACCCACCACCACCACGAGCCCTTCATCTAATTCTAGTAGAGCACCAGGATCAACACCTACACGCACGGTACATGACAGGCATTACCATAGGGTATACTCATACCTGCTATAAATAACATAGCTATTCAATATAGGGCTTCTATTGCAACTTGGGAAAAGAGAATTATTTTACTAAGGCAGATAATATCACTTACAATGTATCACCATAATGTTCCTTGATTTGCATCGTGGGTGAGGGGGAAAGAAGGCCAACATTAAACATCACCATTAAGATCATAGATGTGTGTCATGCTTCTAATCCTCACCTTAATATGTGGGAAACTGCCAAAGGTTGCTTTAAAAATCTAAGGTCTCTCGAAATTCACCTATTGCTTTACTCAAGCATTTCCCCAACAATCACAATCCTTGAGATCACCTAAATTGCTGAAAAAACTTAGAGCCTCTTCATTAACAATATTTATGCACAAAAAATTAAATATCTAAGCAATCATCCATGCCAAAACAATATTTTTAAGCAAAGGAAATGAAGACAGCCCAATTCTTTTGGAACATACAAATAACAGACTTTTGACTCTTAGAGAGATCTTAAGAAATTTGGAAAGAGCCATTGGCGCTATAATTTGAGGTTTAACATAGGATATATTCATCAAACCTCATTGGGGTAGGAACACGTTTGTTCTATTCATTTTGGACAAGATCATAATGCTTAGTCAAATCCATAACACGTATGATCTACCCCACACTCATAGAAACAATAGCAATACATGGATCAACCTTGTAACCTACAAGATTGATCTAGTAATCTTGTCTTATGAACCAAATTCACGTCTATATTTAACATCTAGAGTAGATCATTTCTTCCAAGAGTCTTCTCCTAAGTTTTTTCCTTGATCAAAGTAACCCCACATTCATAAAGATCAAGGACATCAGTATTAGGCATGTAGGTACCTTAGATAAATGAAGTTACAACAAAATTATTACATAAGCCTATGCTAAGTTACATTATGGGTCCATAACCCACAAATCCCAAGATCATTCTCACCTTTCAAATGTTGGAATAAATTGATATTGTTTAATGAAATAGACAAAATAAAACAAATACTTTCCCAAGATATGAAAATAAATTTAGGAGTGATAGCCTCCAATTGATTTGGAAGATGGAACATTAGGGTAAACCTATAAATTTAAGTCCTCCTATTGCTTGCTATGAATTCTAAGACTTTGTATATCTTTCATTTTTCTTAGCTGGACCAATCCAATAATTTTGTACATAAGTATCATCTAGGAAATATATACTTAGAAGGTTATAACAGGTCATTAATTATGGGTTTAAGACAAGGTGATATATGTCGAAAGATGTTTGACTACATTAAGTGTTACAAAACCCTATAATCTATATTATAACCTCGTTAGAAACGAATTTGCCTCAAAATTTTGTTGAATGTTTACACAACATGCAACAAGATTAATCAAGGGTTTGTATTCATTGCTCCGAATCCTTGTGGCAATGAAAGGAGAGTAAACTTGTCTTGAATAACAGGTCTTGCCAATTTCCAACTCTTAATTTTGTTATTGGGAAGTAGTAGTGCATAAGTTAGAAGAATATTGGACAACAAATTATCCCCACACTTTAGGGATGGCATTAACCTCATCGATAGTCAAGTGAGGCAAGTATACTATCAATTGCTCTTCAAGGACATCATTGCAGTATCGAGTCAGACATAACCAAGACAATTGCCACTAGTTGTAGACTTTTTCAATTCCTAAAGTATCACAACAGAGGCTAATTTCATCACAAAAAGAGCAATGCTAAAAATTACAAATCTTAGTTTGTGATTGCTTGAGGACAAGCAATTTTGGGTAGGGTGGATTGTCATGCCCCCGCCATGATCAGACTTCCATACAAGAACAGATAGCATCATTTATGTTGATTAAAAGCATGTTTGTATTTGCAGGCCGGCCCCTTATAAGTTATTCATGTTAAGTATAAAATATATCCTTTTTAGGAGGCCAACCCTCATTAACTCTAGCGCCACCTTTAAAATAGAAATTAAATTTAAATTATTGTATTATTTAGTTGCTGGGCCGACCATACATAGATTAATGGGATCGCCCCAAATCATATATAAAATGATGTGATTAAGAGCAGCAATGGGGAATGTACAACAGCAGCGATTCATTTAGTAGAAGGCAGCAATTAATAATAAAGCAGAGATAAAGGAAGTAAGGTAGTAATTAAAGGGCGGATATTTTGACATATTAAAAGGCAACGGTCAGAAATAAACAAAAAGACAACAATTAATAATTAAGGAAAGGCTGTGATCAAGAGACAGCAGTTAATAGGAAGAGTCACCTCCATTCCTAAGGCATGATGGGGAATATGAGGAAACACACATCATTTGCAAGGATCATCAGCAAAGTAATAACTCTAACTGTCAATCAGCAAATGGAATGAGAGAGTTAATACAGAATCGAATCAGCAAAAGAAGAATATCTTCTGAATATTAGATCAGCGAATATCTTTAGAAATACAGCCATAATTCAGGCATCGAATGTCACAGAATATTAGAAGGCAAGTAGGCAGATCTGAGTGAGTTATCTGCCACTCAAGGACAGAATCAATAACTATTGCAACTGCTGCTGTGTATATAGCCACCTCATGTATTAATAATTATTGTGGTATGCCCTATCATGATTATTATATGTAATGATATATTTTTTGTTGTCATAGTTTGTATTTATTTTATTCATCAAGCAACCATGAGGGGGAAAGGGGGAAATACCCGTAGGTTGAGCAGGTACTAGACTTCGTTCTAAGTACACCACTCCATGGTGGATGACTGTGTGTCTGCCACTAGGAGCCAAGGGGGTGAGTATCCACCCTTGGGCTTGGGGAGTGTTAGTTTTACACCAGAAATGTAAATAAGCAGAAATGCAACACACCAAACAATAGAACACAGCGAAATACCCTGGGAAAACCCTCCTTCTCGAGGGAGAAAAACCCAGCAAAATATATCTCTTATATATTAAAGAATAAGAGCAGAAATCTGCTTACAATAATCAGGCCTTATGCAGGGCCGAACCTCTTACAATAATATATATATATATCACTCCTTCTTGAATGAATAATGATGCCTCTTCAAAGAATCGATCTGCTTCTAAGACATGCAAGTCTGCTGCTAAGTCATGCGAATCTGCTGCTAAGTGCAAATTGGAATGAGAAAGAATTGATGTTCAAATGATGTCAAATCACTCTCCTTTTATACAAGTTTTAGGTGGCCTCTTCTCTAGGTCGGCCTCTTAGAGAAATAAAAATATATATAAAATATAACTTGTAAGACAAGGCCGACCTGCCTTGGGAATTATGTATTTGATTTTTAATTAGGAGAAAAATGTCTCCCGATGCTACAAACACTAATAGGGAGAGGATGTCTACAGGCCTCCTATGGTAACCTTCTCCCCAACTTTTAAATGGATTGGTTGTTGGGATAGACTTGAGGAGTTTCAATCATAAGAGGGACGGATAAGGATGGATAGGAAAAGCAAGTACAAGTATATCCCCTAAGCATGCCACCCCATATTGGATGACTGTGTGTCTATCTCTTGGGGCCAAGAGGGATAACATATCTGCTCTTGGGCTTAGATGGATAACTTTGGGCAGACTTATCATATTTCTCATCCAATTCCTATTATGATTGGACTTCCATGAATATGGTGTAGTTTGCATATATATTTGACATAGTTATGTAATTACATTATTCAAATAGATAAAGACATTTATTATATATGTTTGAATATATGAATTATATTCCAATATAATCTAACATGGTTGCAGGACCTAAACCAAGATTCATTTCCTTAAAACATCTAATTGGTAAATTATAACTCTAACTACATTGATCGTGTGATTCTAGGGTAAGATATAGCGCAATCCCAAAAGGGGACATTACAGCAAGAGAGTATTTTTTACACCAATTATGCATCTCACAAACTCAAGATTAGGGAAACATTAACCCATTATTTGCACCTCATACTACAAGAGCATAGCTAATTTGGAAGAGTATAGGGTGTAGGAAGAATGTTCATGAACAAGAAAAGGAGGTCATTGACAAGTTTTGGTATTATTCTAGTCTATTGTTCAATGTAAAGTCCCTCTTCTAACTTAAACCAGAACTAACCCAGCACTTCTGATTTCCCGTGAGGCTTGCACTAAGGGAATGGTCTTTGATAATTTCAATTCAAACCGTTAAGATCTAAAGCAGATTTATATTCATAAGGAGGAAGGAAGAAACTCTTTCATCCAAAGACAATTGTTAGTATGTATTCAACCTAAATAAGACATATACTTAAAATATGTCACAATACATTGCGCTGCCAGCATGTTGTAGTGAGGAGCATCCATACAACATTTGAATCTACAACCAAGGATAATATTATTGATCTTAAGGCCTTGAGGCCGTACGACCAGCACTTTAAAGAAAATGATTACATGAAGCTATTATGTGGTGAGTCTTCCATGCAAGAAGAAAATGTGATTTCAGCAAGGATCAATTAATATTATAAAATGAAAACTATAATTAAAGTTTATTTTTAATAATATTAAGGGGCATGTGAAGAGTTGTGTCTATTGGAGGAAAAAGGCATTTAAGAGAGACCAAGCAAGGATAAGGAGCACCATTGAGAAACATTTTTATTATCTGATTTCTACTCCTTGTGGAACATGGAACTATGTTTCAAGTAACTTGAGGACAAAATCCCTCTAAGTCTGGAATTAGAGGACAAAAATCCACAATTCTTTATAGTGATTTCACAAAGAGATCACCATTGTGCAAATTCAATTAATAATTTAATTATAGTTTGAATTAAAATATCCTTTCAACTAGCAGCGTGTCATGGCATTCTCAGGTGGATATCAAGCAAATTTGGAGGCATTCCAAAGGCATTTTATTAAGAATTAGAAGTCTGCAGACTTAAAGAAAAATAAGCAGCCACTGAAGAAGATAAATTCAGCCTTTCTAAGATGTATTCTAAATATTATATCTGAATTACATAATAAGCTATTAAACTACAATTTATGGGTCAATTTCATTTTTATGTTTAATTGTGCAAACTATTATTATTGTGAGCTAAGGTTTAAAAAAATATTACACTATATGTTACATTCAATATTGCCATGTCTCCATACTACCAATATATGATGGATGTCATTGTAGTTGCAAATCCTAGGTTCAAAGCCCCCCTCATAGAAAAATTTCAAGGCTAATATGTTGAAGAATGACGTACAAGATGTGAATAATTTTGTTGTCAAACATCAAAGGAGTGAACGTGATTTGTAAATAGGGAGGATAGCCCTCACACTCTCATCAACTATGGATTTCTATAGAAAGTTCTTCAAAGAAACCTCCAAAATCATGTTAAGTGCAAGAACTAACATTAGGAATATTTGTCACTTAATCTACAATTTACTAACATCATAGAAACATGATATTAATGAAAGGAAAAATAAGTAAACACACATAAATTAAGAACACCAATGTTATCCTAGAGAAACACTAAAAGGGGAAAACTCAAATAAGAGTAAGCAAGATGCTTATCTAGCCACTATGATTTAATCCAATACATTGTAGTACGTAGGCAATACATCTACACAAGCCACAGGCATGTTTACTTGGCTTGCAAACCCTACTCCAGAATGTCAAACCTTACAAATTGAGTTTAAAAAGAGGATTACATGAGATAAGAAACGTTGCATGTGTGCAAACATTTATTACAGACTTCCCATGATTGTAGTGGCACTTAAACATGTTTCCCAGCTTGAAAGCTGAAATGAATCCATAAAATCCTTCACATTCCATGCCCTTTCTAGCATGGGATGAATTTGCCACTTCTACTAGGGAGCATTTGTGCTTTCACCACTTTTTCCAAGGGCATTTGTGCTTTTGTCATGGTTGTGATGCTTTCGCTATGGCCAATGAAACTTTTACTGCCTATGAAGTGTCAAACAACAAAACTGAAAAACCACCTCGTTCTAATGCTTATACACCTATCCTTTATCTTCCCCAAGATACTCTAGATCATCCTAAGTCCACATTTGACATGTATGCAAACTTCTTAACCCATGAAACCAACAAAAACTGATCTCCATATGAAGACAAATCCATCTCTCTAACTGATGTTGTATACAAACAACCACTTGATCATGAACTTGACCAATTTTCACAAATCATACCTCCCCAATAGGGAAAATTTTGGTCCCCAAAAGTCCAAAGACTTGATACATGTGGAACTTCTTCAAATACCATTTTTCTTTACTTGGGAGTTGACCCTTCAAGCTAATCAACCAAGTTTCATAAACCCCTCTATGAGTGTGTCTTTCTTTCTCTTTGAGAATTACCATGTCCTCCTCTAGTTTATCTAATACTTCAAGGGAAAGATCCTCAACTAGAGTAAATCTTCATATGAAGTGGCGAATCAAGATAAAAAGCATTATTTCCTATTTGCTCCAAAGTGAGAAACAGACCATGACTCAAAGGATTCAACTTCCTTGCTTGCCCTTGGAGTCTTTCTTTGCCGAAGTATAACTACACCTTGTCATCTACCTTGAACTTGTGTTCAACACAATGTTGATCATGCCCCTTCTTGTACTAGTCTTCACTCTCCTTCAATTTATCTTGTATTTGTCAAAATTTGTTCAATGGACTTTCCAGCCCTTTGTATCCCTGAGTTTCCATCCTCCTCTTCTCAATGTGACTACCCCACAACAACATCTACACAGCTAGGCAGTAACTGTAACCAAAACATGTCTCAAATGGTGATAAATTTGCAGAACTATGTATAGCCCTATTATAGGAGTGTTAATACTAAATAGTATGAAATGCTCTCATCCCATGTTCTTGGATGCTTTTAATTCAAACATCTGAGCAGCTGCACCAAAGTCCTATTAACAACCTCAGTTTGCTCAGCTACTTATAAATGGAAAGTGATGGACTTTTTCAAGCATTTACACATATTTCCCCTCAAGACACACTAAAACTTCTCTACAAATCTTGATTCTCTATCTAATACAATGCTTTTAAGCAAACGAAAATGAACCCAAACATGTACAAAGAATAGCTCAGTTGGATCCTTACCTGAGAGTCTCTTCTTGTACAAACTAAGAATGCACATCTTGCTAAAACGATCAACCACTACAAAAAGATAATCATGTCCCTTCTTTTACATGGGCAACCTACCTACAAGGACCATAGAAATAATCTCCCATGGATGAGAAGGCACAGGTATCGGCTGACAGCCTGATACAATCCCAACTTCTGGTTGATTAGTTTGCTCATTCTACACAACTTAAAACTCCTAACAAATTTTGAGACATCTGCTCACATTTATGGCCAAAACATATATCATTGAAGGTTTGAAACAGTCTTAGTGAGTCCAAAAGGCCCCCCACCGTGGAGGCATGAACCTTCCTCAAGAACAAAAACCTCCTTTCTTTAGGTACACACAACTTCCCTGGTTTGAAAACCAACAGAATCTTTCAAATCAAAATCAGTTTTAGGAGCAAAATTGTCAATTTTACCTTGTTTTGCTTGCATGAATAGCTCTACAAAGTCTGCATCATGCTCATAATCCTCCACATACATTTATTTGGCAAAGGGTTCATGATTAGAAAGTGTGCATACTGCTATCATCAATGGCAATCTAGACAACATGTCTGCTAGCTTGTTCATAGCACATCTCTTGTACCTTACAACTAAGTGAAACTGCTGCAAAAACCCCATCCAATTGTAATGGTGTGCTTGCTAAGTTTGGACTGTACATGCAAGTATTGGAGCGGTTCATGGTCCATATGAAAAATGATCTCTTTCCCCAACAAGTAGTCTTTCCACTTCACCACTTGCACCAACACATAAAGCTCCTTGTCATAAGTGTGATACCCAAGGATTGAAGTCCGAACCATGGAACAACTCAGAATGACAGCATACAGGCTTACCTCTATGTATAAGGACAGCTCCATAGCATTATGACTCGCATTCATCACCTCAAAGTGGTTGCTACAAATTAGGCAATGCTAATAAGGGTGCAAGGTTTATCTTGTGTTTCAACTCCTCAATTTTTTTTGGCTGCACTTTGCTCCATCTGTATGCTTTACCATGGCCCATTATAGTACGTAAAGTTGTTTCTATAGATGATTAATATTTGACAAACTTCCTCAAGTATTGAGTTACCCCAATGAAGCTCATGTTTTAGTGACATTTCTACGTTTAGGCCACTTCACTATGACTTCCACCTTTGCCAAATTTATTTGTACCACTATTTCCTACATGTCCAAGATATGCCAATGATTGCTGTGCAAACTCTCACTTCTTACCATTTAAGAGCGACTGGTTCTCCCTGAAGCCTTCTCGCACTTTAGGTCTCATTAAAACTATCTTGACATAAGAAACAAGAACCTCCAATGTAAGAAATGAGAGTTTATTGCATCTAGACAGCTTGCACTTCTTGCTGATCTTCACCACTCACCTAAGACCTTTTGGCGTACTCTTCTCCCAAGAAAAACAACCATTTCTGGCATCACCCCTAATGCATGGATCTCCTATGCTAGTTCCCTCATGATGTTCCTAATCATCCTATTGTCACTAAGCCCACTCCTCCACCATCCTCATATGTCTTCTCCACTTCTTCTATCAAGAGAGTTATTTTGAAGCTTTACACCAGCAAGCAGCTGATTGTGAAGGTCTCCCAGCTGAATTCATCAAATATGATGTGGATTCCCTTGCCTTTCTCCTTGCCACACTCTTTAATGAGGTGGTGTGTTCAATTTTTCCTCAATCATGATCCAACACATCATTTAACTTATTCGTAAGTCCAAGGACCTCTCCATCCCTATTGAATACATGACCATTATGATTGGGCATACATTTGCCTACTTTATGGTGTTGAACATGCAACTATCACACTACTTGGGAAGGAACAATATCAAAGCTAAGGGGCAGGCAGGATTCAAGAAGTACCAGACTATTGACCACATTGTTACACTTTGAGATATTATTGAGGAGGCTCATTTTCGGTCTCTTAAAATCTTTTGTTCTTCTATTGACTTCAAAAAGGCCTTTAACTCAATTTTGAGATGCCTAATTTTCCAAAAGTTGAAAGATATCGACATCCCAAACTCTCTTATTACTATCATTTGCAGGCTTTATGAGATAATTTTGCACTCATCACAGCTCTAACTTTGTTAAGAGTGCCACTGGGGTCAAGCAAGGGTGTCCTCTTTCATTAACCATATTCAGCATTTACAATGATGAGCTAGAGGAATTTATCTGCATACACATTCATGTGATAGTTGTATTTTAAATGAGGTGGTTATAGCTATTCTTCTGTTTGCCAACACTGTTGTCGTCCTCTCATTCTCTATCGAGGGCATACTAAAGCAATTTGATGCCCTTACTCATTTCTATGAACCTCGATAGGTTGAAGTCAACCTTTGTAAAATTAAGGTTATGATTTTCAATATCTCCAAGCTCTCTCTCTCTAGATTATAGTTTTTCTACAAAGGGGGACTTCTAGAGATCACACCAGCCCACAAATACTTAGGAGTCCAATTTTCTAGTCCATCCTTTAGTATGAAGTCTACCTCTCACTCATGCCTTTGCAAGGTGTATGCCTCTTTGTCTTGGAAAGTCAATGTTTTCATATACACATCCAAGAAATTCCCTCCGAGTTGTGCCTTTTTTATACAATCATCAAGCTTACAGATTTATATGGTTTTTAAGGACCTAGCTAGGGGGCATTGAATGGACTTGTATTGATCAGATCTAGACTATCATGCTATAGTGCATGATCCATTACAAACAGACAATTCCTCAATGCATCATCCAAGCTTGATATGTTGCCTAACTATTATTCCTTGAGACTATCTTAAAGCTTACTTTCTACGTCCACAAACTTCAATCCATGAGGGCCTCAACTTTTGGTTGTAAGAGATATCCATTTTGAACACCTTGCTCCTTTGAGAGGGTGGCTTCACTTGTCCCACTACTTCCTTGGCCCCTACTACAAATTGACATCGTTGGTTCTTAGAGACCAAGTAGCTTCTCCTTTCTATTGTCATCTCTATGGATAGGCTACCCCATTTAATGTACTCCTTGGATGCCCCCCAACTCCTTCCCATAGACATCATCACTAGAACTACCAAAGATGACATGTATCGACAATATATTCAATCACCTCAATCTCCCCTCCTAAGCCGCACAATCCCAAGCTAACTTTCTATGTTGAGCATTTCTTATACATGGTAGATGGTATTATTCATTGCCCTCACTATCTCTAGTATAACTAGTCCCATGGCTTGAGCTTTTCCCTTGGTCAATTGGGAGTGTGCTTTCACTAGTTACGAGTTGAAACCAATTATCACAACCTCTATCAAAACCAAATCTATCAACTTTGCTCCCTCCAAAAGGTGGTGACCAATGACACTTCATTTTCATATGCCCCATTTACTATGAGATCCAAAGAAGATTTCACTACCTCTACAAGAACTTAGGCAACAATCTATCTACTTTCTTTAGATATTCAAACCAATAGTGCCTAGCTATTTTTCTTTGTGAGGTCATCCCCCTCCAAAGAAAATCTCTAAAGGGGGGAGTCTAGAGGTTGTAGAGCCCCCATGCTAAACAACTCTTTTGCCAACCCACTCAAGGAAAAAGCAACACATATCGGCCTTTGGGTACCAATACTTCACATGTCAAAGCTAACAGATCAATTAGTTAACGCTTCTCTCAACACACCATTGCTACTCAAACTCCCTAGCCTACTCTCCCTCAACATTATGGCTTTACTCATTTCTATTGGCATGACTCAACCCCATTCTGGCAATACGGATCTACTACTTACTAGTCTCCCCCCTAACCACTAGAGCAAACTCATATTATGAGCTTCTTTTCTACCATAAGAGCTACACTAACATTGGATGTTAAGGGAGTTTCTAAAGGAAGTGCTTTGATTCTTCCTACGCTATCCCAACATAGCCTTTCAACCATGAATACTCCCCAATAAGCATTATCTCTCTCAATGACTAATGATGGCTAAAACAACTCCACTCAAACGAAACAGGGATATTCAATGAGATTTCATCCCAATCTTCATTGGCACATTCTTTTGGGGTTCTTGTTCGCCCTTCATTGCTATTTGTTAGCAGCACACTACTTTATTTTATCTTTTGTACTTGTATTATTTTGATTCCAAAGTTTTCTGTACTTGGAACTTTCTCTTGCTAACTACTATAACCTCTAGTCCCATTGACTTACTATGGACATTAATATAAGTTCTTTCTTTCTCTCTAGGTTCTCTAGGTGCTCATCATATGTCCTACTAAAAACAAGTATGTCATCCAAGCAGACAATAACAAATTCATCTATGAGTGGATGTAATACCTTGTTCATGAATCTCATAAAGGTTACAAGGACATTGAATGAACCAAGTGGAAGTTCTAGCCACTCAAAAAGACCTTGTCTAGTCTTAAATGTAGTTTCCAGATGTCATCTTATTTGATGCGCACTTGGTGATAACCAGACTTTAGATCCAATTTGATGAAGTATCTAACATGCTGCAACTGATCCAAAAGATCACCAATCCAAGGTAGTGGATACATAATCTTCATTGTTATCTTGTTTAGCACTCTATAGCCTATGCACATGTGGCAAGTCCAATCTTCTTTAGGTGCCACTGTGATGGGAGAACCACATGGAGAGGTGCTAGGTCTGATTACACCACATTCCAATAGTTCTTTTGGCTGGTCCTTAACCTCATTAGCCTCCAAAATGCTTTGATGGTATAGGCCTAATTTTGAAAGAAGATAATCAGGTAGCATATGATTTTTTTGCTCAATTGGCCTATGTGTGCATAGCCCCTTTGTCTCTTCTGAGAGCTTACTGAATTGTCATATCAACTGATCTATCCCCTTCTTTTCTTTGATAATGTAACCCATGCATTGACTTTACCTCAACCACTTGCTCCACTTGCTTGTCACATAACATTAACAATGCAAACCTTCCACTTGTATTGATTACCTACTTGTTTGGGATGCACTATCCATAGAAGCCTCGGATTTACCCTTATAAGAAATGATCATAAATTCTTCACCTCCTTTATCCAGCCTATACTTGTTTCCTATAAAATATTGCTCCCTCTCATAGAGGTGAGCACTCATAAATACCACTCCACAAAAAACCATTGGGATAACATCAACTATTACCTCTTCTTTGAATTCCACAGTAAGTCCAAGCTTGATCACACATTGGGTGTTGATTGAGATTTCCACACTTTGTTTCAGCCACCCCAAAGAATATGAACTTGGGCTTTTCCTTGTTTGCAATCCAAGTTCATTGACTATCATTTGGGAAATATTAAGTTTGCTTGTGAACAAGTGTCAAATTGGGCATCCATCTGCCTTCCCTTGAGCTGAAGCTATACGTGAAACAAATTGGTCATTTTCTTCTCCTCTTGAGCATTGTTACTACCCACACATGTACCTTTCCTCATAGCCGCACATGACAAACAGTCATCAAAATCAGATGTGCACTCAAATTCCTTCACTTTCTTGCTACCACTAGCACCCTTATTCTTCTTGTATTTCTTGAAATGGTGCAGTTCTAGATGTAGCTTCCAACAGGACTCTTCATTACATCCTTCTTTGTCACAATGTTTGCAAAAACACTTCTCTTTGTTGTCTTTGTATTTGGATTTCACAGTAGTGTTGGCATTTTCCTTACCCTTCCACTTGCCTTTCCCTTTGCTTGAATCTCCACCTTGCTACTTATCCTTCTTCCCTTCTGTTTTGCTTGAAAGAGTAGTTCTTCTTCTTATCTTCTTCAATGTAGTGGGCTTGTGCACAAGTCTCATCTATGCTTGAGGTTTTGCCATCAAAACATCCCTTCTTAGATGTTGAAACAGTCCACTCACATATTTCATCAGTACTTCTCTATCCATCACATCTTTGCCAAGCTCGGCCATCTTCTTACAGAACTCAAAGGTGTATGTTTGCATGCTTTGACCTTGTTTTTTATGATAGAATTGCCATTGGATGCACCTCTCCTTTTCTAACAAATGGCATAGAATTGCTTCTTCAACAAATCTCCAAACTCCTCCAATTTGGAGATTGGTGGGATTCCTCTCATTCGCAAGGAGGCAGAATGAGCTTTGTACCAAGTGAATGTGTGACCAAAGATCTTCAAATGAGCAAAAGAGATTGACATTTGTATATTCAACATGTGCAAGCTGAAATAGACCTCCCTTAATCTGCTTAATGGTCTAGTTTCTCTACATTAACCTCTCCATCAAAGGGTTGAATATCTATCTTCACCTCAGCCTTGATAGGAACAATGCTTCCACTTGTAGATGAATCCCCATGTTCATATTCTGTCCTCTTGCGCTCTTGCTCACATTCCAGCTCTCTTTCAATGCTCAACTTTTCAATAATGGTATGTAGAACACCTTCAAGCATGTCAACCTTGCCAAATGACCTGGAAATGAATGCAACATCCTCTTCCAACTTCCTAGATCTCTCATCTCCATCATCCACATCTCTCTCTCCCTGTCTAGCCATTCTTCTTTGAGCTCTCACCCACTCTCTAGTACCAATCTAGGTTTAAATGTGCTTCGTATACCACTCCCACTTGTAATAGGCATAACATTGAATTTTACCAACAAATGAAATATCAACTAATATCAAGTAAATTTGACCTACTTTGATGCCAACTTGATCTGCAAACAGAGAGGATAGTCCTCACATTGCTCATCAACTAAGGATTCGTACTAAAAGCTCTTCAAAGAAACCTCTAAAAGCATGTTAAGTGCAAGAAAATAACACTAACAATATTGTAGTATCATTTGCACTATATTAACATCCAGGAAACCCAAAAACAGCAAAAGGAAAGATAAAGAAACACACACAGAGACTCAGAACACCAACATTACCCTAAAGAAACCTTAAAAGGAGGAAAAATACAGTAAGAGTGAGCAAGATGCTCCTCAAGCCACTATGATTCAGTATAGTACATTGCAGTAAGTAGACATCACATCTACACAAGTCATCAACACATTTACATGGGTTACAAACCCTAAAATGGTGTCTTCTTCCTCTAAAACTTTGTTCCGCAGTGTCAAACCAGGAACCCTACAAATTAGGCTTACAAAGAGGATACATAAGCTAAGAAACTTTGCACATGCTGAACAAACATCTATTATAGACTTCCCATGACTACAATGGCATTCCAACACACTTCCCAATGGTTGGAAGCTGAAATGAATTGACAAAAGCCTTCACATTCCATGCCCTATCTAGTGTATGATGAATTTGCCACTTCTGCCAGGGGGTGTTTGTGTTTCTGCCTCTTTTCCCACATGACATTTGTGTCTTTGTTGTGGTCATGACACTTTCACTGCAGTCAATAAAGCTTTTGCTGCATATCGAAAGCAGCAAAATGCCAAAATTGCAAACCAGCTTGTTTTGATGCCTGCACAATCCTTTGTCTTCCCCATGATGCTCTAGATCATCCTAAGTCCACATTTGACCTATATGCGAGCTCCTTAACCTTTGAAATCGACAAATGTCAAAACCCAATCTCCATGTGAAGGCAAGTCCTAAAACACTTATCTCCAATTGGTATTGTGTACAATCAATCACTTGATTGTGAAATTGACCTGCTTACAAAAATCAGGGAAAATTCTAGTTGCACTGTCATGTCAAATGGGTGGAGGGATAGGAAGAACAAAGTACTCATCATCTTCCACATCACATTCAATCTTGACACAATCTTTCTGAATATGTGGATGCATCAAATATAGTGAAATCAATGCATGCACTATTTGAACTATTTTATAAAGTGATCATTGAGGTAAGGCCACAATATGTAGTCCAATTTATTACAAACAATGTTGTTGCTAGTGTTGCTGCTGGGAGAATTCTTATGGAGAAGTATCCCACTATGTTTTGCAGCCAGTGCCCAGCACACTCTCTTGGTCTAACCCTAGAAGACATTGGCAAACTTGAACAGATTATGTATTGGAGAGGGCCCACACAATTACCAAATTTACATACAACTGCACAATGGTGTTGAATATGATGTGCAACTTCACAAAGGGCAAGGAACTTATTCAACGAAGAGTGAAAAGATTTGCCACCCACTTCCTTGCATCACAAACTCTTTGTTCGTAGAAGATAAATTTGAAACAAATATTTGTTTCAAATGAGTGTGTTGAGCTTAGCATTGTCAGCCATATGAAAGGCAGGACTGTTGTAGACTACTTTTCTAAGAGTGTTTTTGGACAAAGACATACCGAATTGTCAAGTTTTCAAAGACTCTAGTCAAAGTTTAACGACTAGTCAATGGGGATAAATCTCTTGTGGGCTATTTGTATGAGGCCATAGATAGGGCCAAGGAGACTATCAAAGCACAACAGAGAATGACAAGAACAGGTACATGCTGTTATGTGAACTCATCAATGACAAATAGGATTGATTGATGCATTCCTCCCTCCACATCATTGGATACTATCTAAAACCATCATTGTTCTATTGTGCCTCATTCTGAGACAATACAAAGGTCATAAAGGGCCTCTTCAAACATATGGGGGAAATATTCCCTAGTTCAGAGAATCTATATGCAGCTATGGTAGAGTTGCCCATATACAAGTAATCCAAAGGCTTTTTCTCCAATGTTTCTATCATATAAGACAAGGCTACCTTCAAGCTAGGCAATTGCAAAAACTTTTGACAATTTCTCTTAACTAAATCATACATGATATTATCTTGGTAAAATTTGTGCTTCTTCAGTGTAGTGGTGGGATTTGTTTGGCAAGGAAGCCAAAAATCTTCAATAGATGACGATATACATTTTTAGCCCACCATGCAGTTCATTCACTTTTGTGCATACTTGAAGTGTGTTTGAACACACATTCTACGAAACATAGTCATTTGACTCAATAGTGTATGAACGATTTGGTGTTTGCTCACAACAACCTCTACCTTAAGCTGAAGAAATTCAAATTCAGTAAAACATGCAATTGTAATTCTAAATTCTAATTATTGTTGTGTTTCATTTTCCAAAGCTAGTTTATATTTTCTAAAACTTATTTAATCTACCTCACTAACTTATACATTCAATTTGATAATATCAAATCTTGTCAATGAAGATCAGTAAACAACATTGATGAGATTGATCTAGATTTTTAATGGATCACAAATGATGAGGATCCACTTTTTTATGAGAACGAGATTTCAATCTTTGGGGACATCAAGAATGCTCCTGACGAGATTGATCAAATTAGGAGAGGCATGGACCCTTGAGTTTCATCATCACAATCTGTGATGAGCCCTGCTAGCTCAAACCTCAAACCCCAATATTTTATTAAGTCTTAATGTGTTATTTTAGTTTTTTAGAGAAATTTTATAGACAAAAGAGAAGGGGCACATCATATAAATTGCTCATAAAATGTAAACCTGAGCTATTTTCTTCAGAATGAAAGTGTAGAAGATATTATTTAACTGAAACAAATAGATCACAAATGATACACATACCCGAAAGCTTCCAAATTATTTATATAAGAAAGTAGTCCAGTTTGCTAGCCAAGATGGTGAAAAACTGACAAAATCCAGTGTAGGAAGCTATAGATTGCAAAGTCCAGCCTGAAAACTAAGGCAGATGATAAGTACAAGCCAGACGCCAAAGAAGATGAAGAAAAACCCTCAAAAAGGAAGGCGTTTCTCCAAGAAAGTCCAAACGCCCTTGCACAAAGAGCCACGCACTTCAAGCAAAAGGCTAGAATTCCCACTCAGAAGGTACAGCCATGAAGTAGTGTCTGCCAGATGAAAGGAAGACGCCATCTCTCAAAACCCTCCTGAAAATTGATAAAGGAACT
>VDFB02123063.1:0-18093 GCA_007258455.2 Sequoia sempervirens
CTAAACTAGTGTGGCAAGGGGCGGAGCATATTACTGATCAAGTCTCTATTGACCAATAAGGGGAATGGATCAGACAAATGTTAAATTTACCCTCTGTATACTGTACTACCGGGAATTGCTGTTTACTTTTTGACTCTGAAGACACTACTGAGGTTTGCCATTGAGATCACAGGTTTCATTTTCACCCCTGATTCCAACAGTTAAAGAAAGATCGTGTTAGGCCCATTGATCTAACAGCAAGATATCTTACAGAAAGGCCCTTTAATATACCAATACTTACATTACAATATATTTCTTCTATCGAACAGACAGTTGCACGGAATTAAATCAGAAAGTTTAAAGCGCGGAATCAAATCAGAAAGTTTAAAGCGCGGAATCAAATCAGAAAGTATTTTAACTTGGGATTTGTCTTGAATGGGGGCCGCGCGAACGCGAGCCCCCTCTATCACAAATTATGACGTGCACTCTCCACAATGGGAGATGCTAGATAGAGCCCCCTTCTAAGTGCAATGAAGATGCTCTCTCTAGGCCATCGGCCTTCCTGATCACCGATTGACCCCGCCCAGGTAAGTATGATTTTCCAGTATTCCTTTCCTCCATCTTATACTTTCTCTTCTCCCTCATTTTATTCCTCTCTAGCATGTGGGATCTTGCTTTTCTTCTTCTCTCACAGCCTCCTCATCCCATCGCCGAAGCCATAGCCCATGTGTTTACTTATTTATTCTCATGCAAATAATACTTTCTTATCACATTATCAGGAGTATTCCAGCTAATACCATTTCTTGAATTATCAAGGAGATGAGAGAATATTATGATAGCACTTTTCTACCAACCATAGAGCCAATAGAACTCCCTGTGCACCACCACCTGAACAGGTGGGACCATTCCCTTTATAGATCATGGAATCATGGATAAGAATTAAATAGGGAGAAAATAGAGGTAATTAGTGGGGTGACTCATCATTGTCAAATATAATAACTTGGTTAAGGATTTCAATAAAAGTACATGTGTACCACTCATATCCAATGGTCAAATAGATACCCTAATTAGAGGGACTCCTAAGATGTAGAACCTTACACAAATTTATACTTAAATAGTGTACCTTGTGTAGGATAGAGGCGTGCTCACCTACTAATATCCCCAAAACAAAATTGGTTCTATGACCTCAACTATTGGACAAGAGTAGAACTATTCAAACATGTGAGAGTAAGTTGATGATAGGTGAGGAGAGGTAAGTCCCATAGAATCCCTTCCTACTCACTATCAACAACTTGGCCTCACACAGACTAAGCGCATGGGAAGAATTTCAACACTTCTCTTTCCGTGTCCAAGTATACAAATACATAAAAATATCTAACTCGTTGAGACAACTTGAATCATATCAGATCATTCTAGGTGGGTATGCAACTCTTTCCAACATTTCATACCCCAAATTGTTTGTCATTTGTGACTACAAACTTCTTACGATAAAAATTTACAATGTATAGTGTTTAAGTCCCAATCATTTTTTGCTCTATCATCATCTGCTAATAGTTCAGGCATTACATTTATCATAGTAAATGTTTTGTTGTTAGAATGTGTCAGTACACTTGATTACAATTTCTAGTTTCATACTATGGCATTGTAATCATGCAACAAGCTTATAGAAGTAGCCGAAGCATCCAAGTGCCGGTACAAGTCACAAGAAATCAGTTTGCAGAAAAAATAATGACTCACAGGCCTCAAAGAACAGAGCAACTGTCTAGAACATATGTCATGAATCACATTTTGCCTTTACCACTTATGTATACGGTAGGGTATGCTTGTTGTCCAGCCACAATTCTTTTCCAGCACTAAACACATTTTTACAGATGTTTTACTTTATGTTTCATAAATTAGTTGGATTCATGACAAAGACCAGATATTTCCACGAATTAGTTTGAAAGCTTTTGGTAGAAAATTGTGAGTAATCTTAAAAATCTTAGGTAATTCACTGGTCACCTCAAAAAAGGTACAATCAAGTTATAGCTATTACGTCTTATGTATAAGAAGCCCAAATCAAGTAGTGTATTTCCAACCTTGAACATAACATTTCTCTATTACATCAATCAAAATGATTGAACAGTCTTATAAGTTCAAACATAATATAACAAGGTACAATCGTAGACAATTGAAATAGTAACGTTCATGGCTTGTAAGATAAAGTTGAATGTTTCCCCTGAACTAGATTCATATCACTATTGCAGCATTCCAAACCATGAGATAGAGTGCTCGCTGAGTTTAAAGATAGACCTCTTGTTACTAGTCCAAACTCTTTATTAGACTTCCTCATATCATTGGTATTACAAGCATAGTTATGTTAGACTCCCTTATACAAAACAATGGTATTACAAGCATAGTTATGTTAGACTTCCTCATAAAAAACTATGGTATTATAAGCATAGTTATGTTAGACTCCCTCATACAAAACAATGGTATTACAAATCTTTTACAAGGGTTATGGATCAAGCATTGTGTTTAACCATAAACCCATCATACCACTGTTGCAGCATACCAAACCATGAGACAGACTTGGCCTATAATGAATAGGCAGCAACCTCTTTGAGTTTAAGGATTAGACCTTTTGTTACTAGTCCAAACTCTTTGTTAGTCTTTTCCTCATACAAAACAATGGTATTACAGTCATCTTTTACTGGGGTTATGGATAAGCATTGTGTTCAGCCTTCGTGGGTTTATTTCTGTTATATTATGTGTTACAGTTCTATCATTGAATTATAAATATTTTTGTTTTAATCTTATTCGCATATATTCTTTGGATTTTAATAAGAAGCAGTTTCTTGTGGGAGAGTTCTCAGTCATCCTTAAAAAAGATACGACTCCTATCTGAGTAGTAGTGAATCCATAAACACTGTTTTAATGCTCAAACATACTCAAAACAAGTGTTCATCAAATGTATTCATTTAGCTGTCCAAAGGATTACTTAACAACCTATCCATTATTCATAATTCTGTTTGTGACTGCATTTCATAAATGACAATTAAAAGATAATTCCCAGCACAATCCCTTCCTAAAGATGCCATACTGCATCACGAAGATGCAAACCCGGCTCGTACTAGGCCATGCTCATTCAACAAAAAGTAGATTCCTTACCATACCTTACCCTGTTCACTGTAGTTTATGAACATGACTGGTTTCTATCCATAGTTTGTCAATTAGTGCAGAATGACACTCAAACAAACATTTGAGTTTTTTAATCCTAATATCCGCTTTAAACCAGTATGGCGAGGGGCAGACTTTTATAGATGTTTAAGTTAACTCTCTATGACTGTAATAAGTGGAATGGATTAGACATGTTAAATTTACCCCCCTGTAAATACTGTGCCGCGGGATTTGATGTTAAATTTACCATATATGACCCTAAAATTGTACTAAGGAGATCACGGACTTCATTCCACCCCTGATTTCAACAATTCAAGATTTTAGACTAAAGAAACATTGCGTGAGACCAGTCAATCTAACAGCAGTATTTTTCACATCGACACAGCAGTAGATACCTTTTAGAATTAGTACTGTGGGGGCCGCGCGAACGCGAGCCCCCTCTGTCACAAATTATGACGTGCACTCTCCACAATGGGAGATGCTAGACAGAGCCCCCTTCCATGTGCAATGAAGGTGCTCTCTCTAGGCCATTGGCCTTCTTGATCACCGATTGACCCCGCCCAGGTAAGTATGCTTCTTCCGTCCCCCTCTCCTCCATCTTCTACTCCCTCTTCTCCCCCCTCCTCTTCCTTTCTCGCATGTGGGATCATTGACACCCTCGCTACCTGCCAAAAAAGATACCAACATTTTTCACCAAACCATTTATACTCTATTGGACAGCGTAGCAGTACCAGAGCTGTCTCCACGTATTGCATAATCCCATCCACTGTAACCCTGTTGCAATTCATAGATCATAACAGCGGAATACGAAATGGAGGGATTTTGAATTCGGAGAGCAAAATAGGATGAGTGAAAAACAGCTACATTAACTAAAACAAATGCTAATTCACAGTTGTATAAAAGCATTTGAGAAAAAGATACCAGTCCTAATCGTCGCCTGAGAGATTCGAACTAACAGCGGAATACGAAATGGAGGGATTTTGAATTCGGAGAGCAAAATAGGATGAGTGAAAAACAGCTACATTAACTAAAACAAATGCTAATTCACAGTTGTATAAAAGCATTTCAGAAAAAGATACCAGTCCTAATCGTCGCCTGAGAGATTCGAACTAACAGCGGAATACGAAATGGAGGGATTTTGAATTCGGAGAGCAAAATAGGATGAGTGAAAAACAGCTACATTAACTAAAACAAATGCTAATTCACAGTTGTATAAAAGCATTTCAGAAAAAGATACCAGTCCTAATCGTCGCCTGAGAGATTCGAACTAACAGCGGAATACGAAATGGAGGGATTTTGAATTCGGAGAGCAAAATAGGATGAGTGAAAAACAGCTACATTAACTAAAACAAATGCTAATTCACAGTTGTATAAAAGCATTTCAGAAAAAGATACCAGTCCTAATCGTCGCCTGAGAGATTCGAACTCTCGCGGGGAAACCCCATGTACTTAGCAGGCACACGCCTTAACCACTCGGCCAAAGCGACTTGATGTTTGGTGACGCCCAGAACAACAATAAATTTATCACAACACGATCTTTGTCATTATTTGGCTGTATTAGCTGCTAATAATTTCATTACTCACTTAATGCTATGCAAGTATAATGTTTATTAGCAATCACACCTTATGTATGTTAATAGTAATTTTTTTTAATAATGAAGAATAGTAGCACTTTGGTAATAGTTTCATTCAAATATTTACTTGTTTGCAATGTATGAAGTTCTCTTTTATTTTTATTTTTGAGAGGCATGTATGCATCGTCTTTTATGCATGAATATCATTGGTACATGATCAATAAGATAACAAATTTTTGATACAAAAGTGAATGTGAACCCTCAACAATCTATGTTCTCAAAGCACCCCAATTTTTTAAAAACACAATATGATTATATGTGTACACTATAGCATGTATCTACATGCAAACAATTTTGAGCTACAAAAAATGAGTGATTACTTATTTTACCACAAAGTTGATAGTTATTAGTCATTGTTTGTGATAAATTTGATTATGTCAATTTTTTGATAGCAATCATAGATACCCATGTTATAATAGATGTGTGACTTTTAGGATTGTCATGTCACCAAGAAGAAAAAGTATTTGCTTGTTCACTTCATGTATTTCTTTTTATGTAATATTTAGATTGAGAAATCTCTACTTAAACATCAAATGGTTATATATCACTAATAGTTGGGAAATATTAATTTAATAATTGCATGATGAATTTGAGGAAGGGGAGTGTTAGTGCTAAGGGTGATGAAGAATCACCTCCATAGGCATCATTCCTTCTTCTTTGATGTTATCTCTTTGTTCCATTGGTTTTGCAGGTTTCTTGATATGTTTTGTTGCCATTACTTTAGGTTATTGTTTCATTTTAGAGTTTTATGAGTTTTGTTTTGAATGTTTTATGTATCATACTTTCTCCCTCGTAGATATCTAGGATTTTTTCTTAGGTTTTTCAAACTATTGTTGGCCTTGGTTATGGTGTTATTTGAGTGTTTTCCCATGATAGGGTAGCATGGTATGAGCTTTGTACTCACCTAAGACTATGCATCTTCAATAAGAAGGCATTGGGGAGTGGATTAGAGATCTTACAAAGTAGTGTTAGGTTTGGAGGAGGCCTCTTCAATTCCAGAAGGTGCAAAGTTCATAGAAAGTGAATGAGAATAGCAAATAGGCTCTAAATAAGCTAATAATCATGTAAAAAGCTTGATGTCCAAATGAGGAAATGTTAAAGCCTTTAGATAATGAAGAATGTATCTTGAAAATTTTGGGGATATTTTTTGTTTGTTTAAGGATAGCCTACCTTCTCTGAAGTTATTTGGTGAATGGGTTTTGACTATGTGGTTAAAGTTTTGGTATGTTAATAAATGTAATGATTGAAAAGGTAGTTTATTTATTTATTTTAAATCAATTGATTTGCAGAAAAGGACAATGGAGAAGAAATTTTGGAATGATGAAAAATCATTTTTAGGACTTTACCTTAGGACCTAGTTATCAACCTAAAGATGTCGTTTTCTACTTTTCTCCTAAATGGATTGAAGTCTATAATATCCACCCTCTTGTGTTTCTTCTATTTCCCCAATATCTTAAACCATTAGATTTTCTTAAAAAATGAAGATATGGTGGTTTCTTTGCCTCATTAAATGCAAGAGTGCTAATATCCTTAGAGTTTTCTAAGGAACTTCTAGATAACATTATATTTTTATTGTGTAACAAAGAGGTTTCCTATAAAATTATTAGTTTTGGGGGTTTGTTTCTTGTTTTATTTGTAAAAAGAATGGGCACATAAGAATAAACTTCCCTAATATTAGAGTTAATAAAGACTTACATGAAGAATATAACTCCTTAAATATTAGACTAAATAGTAAAATATTGTTGATGGTAAAAAGGGTAATGGATTGGTTGGACCTAATAATATTGAATATGAGGTAGTTATTTCACACTTGTTGGCCACAGATTGCTAGAATCTTCATGATGGGTCAGGCTCCCTTAGTGAGGTAGCATGGGGAAGCCTATGGCTTCGTGGCAGGGTGGATACCTCCCCGATGATGCTCTCTCTCTCTCTTTACTCTCTTCCACTTCAGATTAAGGAGAAAGGACAGAAGAGGTTTGTCTTGAATTCTTTATTTCAATTTAGAATCTAACTTCATTTTGTTATTGGTTAAGAAGTATATGATTCTTATTTAAATTTGAATTTGAATTTCAATATGATACTGAATATGAGATGTATGATTCATATTTCAGTTTGTGAATTTTATCGTTTCCTAACACTAAGAATGATTAAAGTGCTATGATAGAATGTTCATATGCAAGTTTATTGGCAAGCGTTGCCTTATTATGCAAATGTTTGTTCCATTCCTATGAATATAACTGTTAGAGTAAATCCTTATGCATTGTGTTGATGAATTTGAGCAATGCTAATCATTTGTGTGTACCATAGTTATTGATGGTTCTCAATGCAATTTGGGTTGATCTTGTTACATTTGGAAATTTACCCTTTTGATCCTAATCCCAATAATATCCTAAGAGATAAGTCTCTAAATTTTAGTAAATGTGATATGGAGTTAGATTATTCTATAAGAGGAAGGATTGTCATGATCATCCCTCAACTATTTTTAGTCATTTAGTACCACTAGTAAGACAAATATATTTCCTCAAAGAGGCCCTTGGAAGTGAGCTAGGAATAATCTTATTGTCTTATTTCAAAGGAAGGTAAACCTACAAGTGATGGTGATAATTGTAATATTGATACATTGACTTGGCTTGTGTTAAGGAAAGTAGTAGAAAATAGGTTAAACTTCCTCCCAGTTTTGAGAATATTTGTAGAGGTAGAGGAGTTTATTATAGTTACTCTACCCCCTTTTCTTTATTATTTTTATGAAGATTTTAATATGGAACATTTGAATTTTTGAGGCATGTGAAAGAAGGCTTTTGGTTAGATCTTTTTGCAAAGATGTAGTACATTTGGATGCTTTATTTCTATGAGAAGTAAAATTTGTAGGTTATTCATTAGATAATGATTTCAAATTCATCTATCATATATCTATTTACATTGCTTCTAATCATAATAAAGTGGGTAAACTTATTTTGTTGAATAATAAACTCTAGCTACATTAATAATAAAGGATTATCTCCTTGTGTTAGAATTGTTTGGGTTAAGTTGATGGTTAAGGATAAGGTGTTTGGATTATGCTTAGTGTATATTCCTAATGACTATAAGGACATATTTAATTTATGGCTATGGATGTGTTTCAATATGTCTAGGATTCCTTGGGTTATTGGTGATGATTTTAACATAACTAAGGGTAGAGAGGATAAGTTGGGAGGTTTAAGTTTTTCATGTAAAGAAAATGATTTATTTTCCTAATATGAAGTGGACATTGAATTTGTTTGATCTCATGAGTGGCAATAGAAAAGACAATTCTAATGTGTAGTTTTCATGGTCTAATATGAGAAAGGAAATATAAGTCTTTTGCAAACTTGTCAGATCTTATTTTGATAAGAATTTTTTAATTTCTCTTGTGGAAAAATGTGGTAAGTGTTCATCCTTATCCACTATCTAATCATTGATCTATGGCTCCTTTTTTTAGTTTTGATATTTCTTTTACTTAGGTAGATCATTATTTTCAAGGAATTTTTAAGTTGAATTTTATTTGGATGATGGATATCTCATTTTGCAAGGGTATCCAAATTTTGTGGAACATTATTCATAAAAAGGGTAAAGTGATGTCTTGTGTTTCTAGTTGGTTAGATGTTGTTGATGCTACAAAGATTTTTTTAGATCCTATGGTATACTTCAGGCTAAGAGGAGGATAGAATATTTTATAGTTATTTAGGAGAAGTTGTTGGATGCTAAGGTAATATTATAAAATGGCCCTATTAATAAAAGTATTCAAATAGAATTTTTTATTCTTAAGCATAAGCTTAGGTATGAAAATGTATATAAGGTGAAAGGGGCTAAAGTTTGGTGTAGATTAAATTGGTTAAAGGTTGGTAACAAAGGTTCAAACTTATCTTTTAACTATTTAAAAACCAAATATGTGAGAGATATAATCTCTACTATAAGTCTTAATGGAGTCTTGGTTAAGGGTGAGACTAAAATAAGGGAGGCTTTTGAAAAAAAATTATAAAGACCTATTCATTTGCTTTTGTGATGAATTCTATTATTTTTTAAAAATAGAAGTATTATTAGGAAGATTAATGATGATACTCTAAAACTTGAGAATGCTTTTATGATAAATGAGATAAATTCTATCATTTATTCTTTGCTAATAAATCCCTTGGGGTTGATGGTCATGTTTAAGGGGGAAAATGGATCAATGGAATGCAGCAATGAAATCAATCAAGTGAAATCAAAACAAGATAAAAACCCAACGTACTCATGCAATGCAATTGCAAAGCTATGAATTCAACAAGCAAGGTTAGCATAAATGAGAACACAAATGAAATCAAAAACTATAATTTTACCATTCCATGTTGGAGTGTATTTGTATTGATAATGGATGTTGGATTGCTTGATCCTCCATGATTGCAAAAGCTTGATAAATTATGATAATGGTGATATAGAATGCAAGAGTGTATTTTACTCAATGTGCTCAAGGATCAATTTGGCATGACCTCTCCATAAATTCTCCAGATTTTTTAGCTTAATTATGAGAAGGATGAAGCTTGTTTTATAGATTTTAAAGTTTCAAATGAACAATCAAGATGCAACAATGAAAGATCATGATCAACAGTTGAGAACCGTTGAGAGGAAATAGATTGATCAGTTAATTCATTTGATTGATCCAATTAAGGGATTTCATTGAATAATCAATGGGATTAGTATTGAACGATTAGTGGGATTGGAGAAATTAGTTTGAATGTTTAGTGGGATTAGAGCGGTGGGATTGAGAAATAGATTGAGAAATCAATGGGCATGATTTATTCAATCAAGATATGTGAGGATGTTTTAATTAATTAATTTGCAAGCTATGTTTGACTTTAATAAATAAAGGTATATTTATTTATCGACCATGTTGAGTGATTTTGGAGAAATTGAATAATTGATTTAATTATTCAAATTTGGAGAAGGGAAAGTAGTTTAATTAAATAATTAATGATAACTATTTAATTAATTTAGATGAATATGATGTGTTAGTGACATAATTAAATAATTTTTGTTTATTTAATTAATTAGGAAGAATAAGGTTAAATTAGGTGATAACATAGTGAAATAATTAAACAATTCAAGATTATTTAATTAATAAAGGAAAATAGGGTTAATGATGCAAATGATGTTAAAAAGGGGATTAATGATGCTAATGAAAGTGGTATGCAATAGTGATAGCAACATTGATGTCAATGATGGAAAAATGCAATTTAAGATGTGTGATATGTGTTAAGACATTTTTACATGTCTACATGTCTAATTGATAAGTTTTATAAGTGCATGAGTCTCCTTATTTGCTACAACTTTATAATGAGGCTATTAAAGTTGGTTCTTTGGGTAAGGACATTAATAGAGGCATTATCAAGTTATTGCCTTAGGGGGGTGATCCTTCTCTCATTAAGAATTGGAGATCAATTACATTATTAAATATTTAGTATAATATTTATGCTAAGTTGTTAGCTAATAGACTCAAAGATATTCTTCCAAATGTCATCTCTCCTAATCAAACTGGCTTTGTCAAAGGGAGATAAATTTTGGAGAATCTCCTTACTAGTTGGGAATACATAAAATTGGGTTGAGAGTTCGGCAAAACGCATGCATGGCATTAATTGATTTTGAAAAATCTTATGATATTTGAATAAAATTTTATTTTGGATGGTATGAGGTCTTAGGGTTGGGATCTATATGCTTTGCAAATTTGTTAGTGTTCTATTTGAAGATATCACTACTCATGTCAGTATAAATGGTGTTTTTCCTTTCCCATTTTGGATACAAAGATATATTAGGCAAGGATGTCCATTGGATCCATCCTTGTTTCTTATTGTTGTTCAAGTTTTACATCATAACTTAAGACACTCTAGTCTAAGATCTCCTCTTAAATATTTAAAAATTTCTAATAATGTCATTCTTTTAGAATGACAATTTGTAGATGATACAACTCTTTTCTTTGTTCTTGAAAAATAAATTTTCGATAATATATATGCAAGATTGAGTTGTTACTATATTTATTTTGGATCTAAAATTGTTATTAACATGTCTATTAGATCTTCTGTTGGAAAGAGGAGCCTCTTGATTGGCTAGTAAGATATTTGGGTATGCCTTTTGCTCTTTCTCCTTCTTTGAGAGAAATGTAGAATTAGGTAATGGATAAAGTTGAGAAAAAAATGGGTAAATGAAACTCAAATTTTCTTTCTATGACAAGTAGGTTTGAAGTTTGTCAAAATATTTTATCTTCTTACTATAACTTGTTCTTTACTTGGTTAGTGTGTTCCTCTCATTTTAAGCGTCTTGAAAATGTTATCAAGTCCTTTCATTTGTTTGATGAAAATGATAATAAAAATAAGCATGTGATCAATTAGGCTTGGTGTTGCAAGCCTAGAGAATTTGGGGGTTTGTATTTGAAAATCTTATATGCTCAAGGTGTTTCTTTGGCTATAAAATAGATCTTGAGGGCCTTAGATGGATGTGAGCCTTAGAAAGTGCTAGTTAAGCATAATAGTTGTCATGTTTTCTTAAATCTAGACCTAATTGGAAAGGTATTAAGTTGGCCAACCTATTGTTTAGGAATTTTAAATGTGTCTTACTAGTGGTTCATTAGTCTTTAAGTCAATCTAGAAGGCTTGGGAGCAAGTTAAAGGGTGTGTTTTTGAATGTCCTTTGAGATTTTTGGTTTAAGTAAGGTATCAAAACCTTTGAACATATTATCAATGATTTAGGGATATTTTCTTGGGATTTTGTAAAAATGTATACGTTATTCTTATCTTATGAAATTATCTTATCATGGTTGCTATTAGTAATAATTGTTCTTTTTTGGATGAAATTTATTATACAAGTTTTTGGCTTAATTTTTCTTGGTTTTGTGAGAATAAGATAATTGAGATCTTTGCAAAAAAAAAATATAATATACTGATGAAAGTGGATAAATTCTATATCCATGTTTTAATACTCTTTGAGGGTTCACGTATTTAAAGGCATCATGGTCACTTTAGTTCCCATTCCCTAATTTTAGCTTAAATCTCCCTAGTTCTTCCCAAACATGAATTATATCTTAACCAAAACATGAGAATAAGTTGTATGTAAGTAGCTTAAAGGTTCTTTGAAACTTTCCATCATCAAAATTGAGAAAATTGTTTAGTGAAAATAAGTGAAATTTTGGTAAATAATATATTAATATATGTAAATTAATGTAATGGTTTTATTTAGTTTTGTGTTTGTTTCGAGGGTGGGGTTTGGAAAAATTTCATATGTTTAACATTCTAGTTCAATGGTAGGTATTAATTATCTCTATTTATGAGAGACATATTCTCAAGACATGTATATATTTATGAATGGTTAAATTATGTGCAAAGTTGGCTAATTCATGTAGCCTTTACCCATTCATAGACATATTCTAACATATTTAGCTCCCACCTTAACTTTATAATGCAAGGTGAGACATTGCCTAATCTACAATCTTTGCCTTATTTTTCTATGTTCATTTTAGTGCCTATTCCACTAGTATATTTTAGGTTCACTTCTATCTATTTTTAGCCATTTCTATGATCATATAAAGTTATTGCAAAGAACCCAAAACCTTAGAAATCCAACTCTTGACACCCTGACAATTTTTTTTCTAAATCATTAAAGATCTGTGTGCCCATGGCCACAAGTGTCTAGGTCACATACATGCCCTAACACAAGAGTCCAAATTTGAAAAGAAAGAAAAAGTATTTCTTGCCCCTTCGTGACATAATCCTTACTATGATTTCAATAGGAAATCAGTTATAAAATTATACTATACATTCCCTTACAAGCTTCATTTCCATTCATTTGGTAATAAGATACAATTGTGAAAACTTAGTATCCTCTCTCCAATTCCAACATAGGAAAATTGCAAGAACACCATCAAAACAAGAGGGTAGCAAAGGGGACTTTGTGAGATCCAAATGAGCATAGAAGTCATGGAAACCTTGTAGTTTATTTCCCTTTCTTTTATCCACCATAATATTCCTCTATCATGTACTAATTTGTGATCCATTAGTAAAAATTTGCATTCTTCACAACCATTCTAAAATTTGCATACATCTCCCATTGTTACCCTTATATTGTGGTGTGCTAAGGCATTATATGCATGTGTGTTATACAATGAGATAACAAGTTAGTGCACTAGACCTTGGATAAGATACCATATGATTTTACATATACATGAGAATTCATTTTTACTTTGAATGCAAATTTTTCACAATATCATGACTTCTTGGGCATTCCTAATTTTGACATAAGAATTTGAGGCACTACACTTATCAAGATTTTATTTACTATAATTAATGGAAACTTATATCATCGTATCAAGACAAAACTCTTTCTCCCTACACATACATTTAATGAGCACTAATAATTATGTAGTAGGTAATTACTTGGCTAGTCAAATAGCAATATGTCATCGATCTTAATAATAAATGTTCATGTAGGAGTTATTAGAGTATTGCCTTGTCTATGTGATAACTAATACAATCACTTGTATAGGTTAAAATCTTCCCATAAAATGATACATGAATATTGACATACTTATATATGTATTTGTTTAGTAGGCTTGTGATAATAAATTTAAATATTTAATAATTAAAAAAATGGGGAGTTAATTAACCTATAATTTGGCTATAACCATGTGGAAAATTGTGAATATAAATGGTATTATAGCCCCTTATAGAAACTAAATATCAATTTATTTTAGAAGTAAAATATCATGATAATACACATCATTGTTGCATTTTGGCACTCTTCCTATTGTAAAGACCTTAAGTTTATGCACTTAACATATATACTTTGATGTGTATAACTATTCTCAATCTATAGAATGTTATGGAGGGTGTGTTCAAGATCAATAATGATATAGAAATCAAAATCCTATTTGGATGTGATATATCTTGGGAACAATTTCTATCTTTAGTCCTATGGCATATACATGGCTAGAAGTTCACAAGTTGGAACAAAGTGACCCAATAAATGAAGTAGATGACAATGATTGTATAAGTAATATGACTAGTCATGTGCCACTATAGATATCTAGTGCTAAATGCTAATGCAAAATTTTTATATTTTACTAGATGATTTTATTAGCGAGTCCCTTCAATCCTAGAGAATCGTGGTGAATTAGGGTGTGTCTTTTTATATAACACTCTTGAATATTTAAAATATTTCACACTCAAATTGGTGGATAATGACTAGTTGGAAAGGGACAACATTGTCACAATTTAAATTTTGATTTAAGAAATGTATGGGTCAATTTCATGTAGTAGAATCAATCTAAGATAGAAAATGGGTAATTTATAAGTCAAATTTGAATTCTTAAAATGTCATAAATTAGTTCCAATAAAAGGTTAAGTAATTTTCTAACTATTAATAGAAATGCACCACTTATAATCTACTTAGGAGGGAGGGCCCAATAGTCGTGCAAGCTAGCTTTGTGAGCATGTTGTAGTCACATGGAATTTGTAGGACCTTTTCTTAACAAAAGAAAAAGCATAAAATGATTTCTTGTCTATCTACAACTAAAGTTTGGAGGTGTGATTTGTCACACAACTCACCACATCAATCTGTCTAGTGAGAAGTGCCCTTAAAATGAACTTTTAAAGATTTAAGCAAAAAATAATAATGGAATCCCCAATTGTTGAATAAAAAAAATATAATTTGTTGGTAGAATAATGTGATATTCTTATTTAAAATATTATATGAAAGCTAAATGAACTCAATACACTACATTAGAACAGGAAAATTGCCCCTCAAATAGCGTCAAATTTCAGTGTATTTCAGTCCACGAATTGGGCGAGTTGGCCGACGCCAAACTTGGCACAAACAGGCATGATCATCTCGACGCCAACATTTACGCCGGAATTAACGTCGGAATTAGCGCCGAAAAATCACAACACCCCCATTAGCGCCGAAAATAGCACCTTGAAATAGCGCCGAAAATAGCACCTTTGTTTATGCCTTTAAAATAATGTCAAAAATAGCGCCTAAATTAGCGCCCAATTAGGCTTCTGGTTTTGCTTCCAGTTTTGCTTCCCCTTTACTTCCAATTTTGCTTCCAACTTTGCTTCTAATTTTTCTTCCACGTTTGCTTCTAGTTTTTCTTCCAATTTGCTTCCAAGATTGCTTCTAATTTTGCTTCCATTGTTGCTTCCTTTTTTGCATCTAAAAATGCTTATTGCTTTGCTTCCTTTTTTCTTCTAAAAATGCTTCTTATTTTGCTTCCTTTTTTTCTTCTAAAAATGCTTCTTGTTTTGCTTCCTTTTTTGCTTCTAAAAATGCTTCTTGTTTTGCTTCCTTTTTTGCTTCTAAAAATGCTTCTTGTTTTGCTTCTAAAAACGCTTCTTGTTTTGCTTCCTTTTTTGCTTCTAAAAATGCTTCTTGTTTTGCTTCCTTTTATTAAGTTAATATGTTTTATTTCAATTTAATTAGTTAAATATATCGTGTCTCTTAAATAACTCATATGATTATAGACTAAGTAATTTAATTGTTTAACTCATATGATTAAATAGCAAGACAATTGCCCACAAAATAGACTAAGTAATTTAATTATTTAACTCATATGATTAAATAACAAGACAATTACCCACAAAATTTTTGTATTGCTTGTAAAGATAAAAAAGTACATCTATTGTTTAGTGTCATTACCCACCAAAATTCCATAGAAAATGACAAAAACCAGAGGCACCTTAACATGCAGAGTAAAACATTAAATAAACCCTGTAACTGTTTACCAATAAAATCCTTACAAAAAATAACCACCATTAACAGTGTTCAGAGTTACATGCTTTAATACAACAAAATCAGACACAAACAAACACGACCAGTCTTAACGAGCTCCACCCGGACCCAACAGATGCTTGGCCATCTCCTTCAGAGGCTTCTTCTTTCACCGCTTCCCCGACTTCTTCTTCTGGCGCTTTCCATCCCATTGTTCAATGAAGAGTTTGAGCACTTTCCATCCCAGACGTGCTTCCTCACGGCTACGAGCTTTGTATTTTCCTTCTGGCCAACGAATAAAGGGTTTGAGCCCCGGTCTCCCATAGAGATCCTCAATTTCATCATCTACCAGTCCTTCAAAATAATCTAAACCTACACCTGGAACCGCCCATTCGAGAATGGACTCCATGCCTACCAAAAAATCTTCATGCACAATTTTTTGCATCACCATCCTCACCATTTCCTCTGGTTCACCTAAATCCAAGCTCCACACCACAATTAAGGAGTAAACGTTCATGTTGGTTTGGTATCTATGTGTCAAATAGCCAAAATCCCTGCCACAAATCATTTTTGCACACTGCACTAACCGCTCGTCATGAACAAGGAAAAGGCCCTGCAATCATTTTCCGGATGCCTCTCCATAAAATGGGTCCAAATATCTTCATGACCAGAAGGTGAAATTGGCTTCCATTTCTCTTGAGCGCCACCACCACCAAATTTTGTTGCAGATTTTTTCTCGACCCTTTCCAAATGCAATTAACACATCTTAATCGAGGGCTTGCATTTAACACCATCTTGGACTACCCACACTTTCTATTAATGAAGTACTTCACCACCGCCTGCCACCCCTGCCTTCACTTGTCATGTCAAACCTACTTCACTCGCTTCGCCACCTTGTTCATTTAAGGCATTTTCCGCTAACTTAACACCTCTAAAATCCTTCAACCTAAATTCCCCTGTTTCACCAAAATTTAAAGCCCATTTAGATAAGACAATATTCACTTCCACATTACCACCTCTTTTAATATGGCTCACCGCAAAACTTACAATTACGTTATAGAGGTGCCAAGCATTAATTTTACCTTTCATCACTGCCTGAACTATTATTGTAACATGATCATCATCTATAATCAAATCAAGTGAGTCAAATATCTATAATTTAATTGAATTTGACAACATCCATCCTAAGTAGTAAATTAAAATCATCATACGTAATAAGTATCCATCCAAAAATCATCAACCGCTTTTAATATATATAAATTGACAAGTCAATACTGATAAGATCATCATCATATATAACTAAAACAAGTGAAATTCAAATATGCCAGTACATCAAAAACATGTCAAAATGATATGTCCAACAGTTGACATAAGTGAAAATGATACATGTACAAATGAATAAATAAAATTGTTAAATTATGTAACTCAAACTGATACAAGTCAAGATGATACATGTCCAAATGATATAGTGAAAAATTGAAAATGATACATGCCAATATGATACAACTCAATAATATAGTACTGTAGGCTGTGAAAATGATACATATGATAGTAACCATGAAAAGAGTCATCATAACAATATATCGGCAATGATCCATGATGCAGTCTATTTGATCATGAATGTCACTGGTTACTATCACCAACTGTCTCATCATCATCATCACCATCGTGATCATCATCGTTGTCGTCGTCGTCGTCATTGTCGTCATCGTCATCATTGTCATCGACTTCAGTGTCTTCCACATCTGCGTCATCATCATCCTCTACCATGTGATTTGTACAGGTAGAACCAATATTTTGTGGATCTATATCATGTTGAGGATCATCTTGATCTTTTGGAAGACCCATGTTCTGCAAAAGAAAAACATTTAGAATGAAAAGTAATTATTTATTTCATGCAATAATTTATTTTTCTGTTATATATCTAATATTACAACATATGAGATGAAACCATAATCATATTACATCATATCAAAGTGCACATACCATAATAAAATTTCAAATTCCCTAGCTAATACTTGAGATTGAGATTGTTGACCTTGAGAGAGTATGACTTGGGAAAAAGGCATTTGATATGGCTATTATTTTCAAAGACTTCAAGCGGGATGTACTCCGCATTGACATCATTCCTCAATCTTCGCTTGATGACATCAAGGGATGGTTGAACTCCATGGATATAAAGTATTATGAAAGTAGAATGAACTTGAACTAGCGACCAATTTTGAAGAGTATTGCTAATGATCTAGATAAAAAAAATTGAAGATGGTGGTTGGGAATTTTTTAATATGGAAGCTAGTGATTCTAATTCTGATAATTCAAAAGAGTGAGATCAAGGATATGAACCCTCTGATGTAGAGGAGGAATGTGTCCGTTTTGTGACACCATCAAGAGTGTTACAAGACAACAATATGGAGGGAATTCTTATATAAGGATAATATTCAATGTTGCAGGTACCGGATTTAATGCCAACTACAATGGCAACATTGAAATTCCCTAGCAGTATTTATGTTAAGGAAATTTCCTTTAGATGCAAGGATTGAAAGCACATCAACCATGTGGTACAGATGATTAAATC
>VDFB02123064.1:0-18779 GCA_007258455.2 Sequoia sempervirens
GATACTCACCCTGTTAAGAAGAGGAAAAGAAGAACTATTCTTCTAAATGATCCAACTATTTTAAATTATCAGGATACTCCTCCTTTAAGGCGGAGTAAAATATTATCCTCTGGATCTAAAGAAACCCCAGTACAGAGTAAAGAGAATAGGTCAAAATCTAAAAAGCAAAAGATAAACTTGGAAATTGAAGAGTTAATTCACCAATCCTCAGAAAAAGAAATGTCTGTTGAAGAAGTACATTTTCACTTGGTGTCTGAAGAAGAAGTTGTGGAACAAGAAAAACAAGAAATAGAAAGGGGAAAATCTCCACTTCCTATGGAGGTTGATGACAGTATGTTAGGAAATTTGTCTCCAGTTATTAATAAAGCTGTTGAAATTGTTGAAACTAAAAATATTAACATAGAATTGGAAAAATTGAAATTAGAGATAGAAGAGTTGAGAAGTCAGTTGCATGAAAATAAGGAAAAGATGGAATTACAACAAGAGGAAATAATGGTGTATAAGACTGTAATAAATGAAAGGGATCAAGAAATTTAGGATTTAAAGTTGGAAATGCAAGGAAAAGATACATCTATTAGTGAGCTGCAAATGCAAATTTAGAATTGTAATGAGGAAAATAGGATACACAAGGATGGATTAAATAAAGAAATTCAAAATTTAAAAGGAAATTTTATGCTCATGTTTTCAGCCTTTGAAGAGGAAAAGAAAAGACAGAAGGAAGAATTAAATGCTTCTCTTAGTAAGATTATAGAATTAGAGCAGGACTTGCAGGAAAGCACAAGTAAACCAATGCTGGAATCTAGAGAAGTTCAAACCGAGCCAACGGTAATTGAATGGTTCCAAATTTAGATTCCTCCATTATTAATGAAATGGATGGAATGGTGCTATTTCCTAAGGAATGCACAAGTTGAGAATAATAGACTGAAAATGGAAATGGTGTTATTGAGAGAAGCATTTCATAAAGCTTATAAGGTGAAATAGGATGCATGTCAAATAGCTGAATTTCTTTTATCCTGTAGAAGACCATCAAGATTGTATTCAATGTTTTTGAATGAACAATGTTTTAGATGGAAATTGCTTAGAATTTACAATGACCAGCCTTATGAACCTAATGATAAAGAATTTGTTAAAACATTTGCAGACTCAAAGCCTAAATAGAAAGATATGCTCTATGAATTCTTTACCCATGATCTTTTGTTAGAAAAGCATATTGATTTCTTTGTTAATCTTTTTGTGGGGGAAGTGCAATTAAGATCTCTATTGTCTACTATGTGGAATCAAATCCATTGGCAAGAACTTAATAAAGAATATATTCAAGTAGAGAAAATTATAGGACTTCAAATGAGATCTCCAAATAGTAGACCAACAACTTTTAAAAAGACATTTGTAGCTCTTTTGTTGGATGAGAAAATGAAGGAAAGGTATGATGATAGCCTTCGAGTTTGTTATAATCATTTCATAGAACAAGGGAAAAAATTGGTTGGCAAGGCTTGGCATGCATGTGAAGAGAGATACACTCCACTACCTATATATCTAAAGAAAAGAGAAGTGATCTCTCCTCTTGGTCTCAGATGGTCCTTTAGAAGAGCAGATGCTTTGGCCAAAATTTTAGGAGATATTAGAACAAAATGGATAGGAATGAGGTACAAACCTCCTTTACTACTCTATCCAGCCCTTTCTTTTCATATTAATACAGATCGGGATGACAAAAATTTCAATGAATGGAAACAGGGAGTTGCTTTTCATGGAGGTCTCCACAATTCCCCTGTAAACTTTGATGTCACAACAAACAATTTGTATGATATCAGTGCAAAATATGAAGAAGGGAGTAGAGGGTAGAGTTATAATCAGGGGATAGGAGGACCTACCAAGAACTAGGAAGGGGAAGAAATGATGAGGTAAAAATAACCTCATCATGATAATACCATAAAGACTTGGTTCATACATGCAAATCTCTATCCTCTGCCAATTAATTAAATTTTAGGAGAAATAATTGCTTAATTTTAGTAAGAACTTGTATAAACTTTATTTCTTTTGATTTCTTAAAGTAATTTTCCAATACAGATTTAATGGGTTGTTTTAAGTGTTTTGTAGATAATAATCAGTCAATCAAAGTTGTAGATTGAAGCATCCAACTGGCATGTGCTCCAGAATAGTTAGAAGATGTATGCTGGAAATATGCTCCGGAACTTCAGGGTGATGGACCGAAGATGTAGTTTTTCTCAAAGTTGTTATTTCTGTTATCCTTTGAATTAAAGACTTTATGGCTCAACTTGAGCCTCTTAAATACTATGTAATGGGATTAAAGATATATGAGTTATCCTTAGATCTGTTCTAGATATTTTCAATGGTTATCCATACCATCTGAAATATAGGATGTAGTTATAGTTTCTCTATAAAAGATACGATCTCTAGAAGTAAGATATACAGTGAAAAGTAATGTTATACTGTCAAAATGTTTCCAAGGTTTATGAATAAAGAGATTGTTATCTAAAATTCTGAGTTATGAGTCACAGATGATAACTATGATTGATAGAAGTGTTTCTGAAATAATTGTGAATGTGAGTTGAGAATGAATGTGTTAACCCACGAGCTGGCCACTCGACGGGAGTAGATAAGTGTTCTCTTTTATTATAATGTTGTTCTGTAGAGAGTCATTAAATTTACTATTATGAAATTTTAGTTCTGAAGTATTTGTTATCTTTTCACTTCCGTAGTTTCTGTTATTCACTGTTAGAATTTTTATTGTTAAGAAAATATTTTATGGATTGCTATAAGTTTTTCTGCTTTTATAATTTTTCAGCTTCTTAGTTTAGTTGTTTTTGTGCTTTTTAATTTAGTTATTATGCTTTCTAAATTAGTATACTTACGCTTACAGTTCAAGCTTTTTGTTTTCTTAGGAATACAAATTACTTTGGGGTTTTATAGTTAGGCAGGTTTAAGTTGGAATTAATCTTAAGTTGTTCTTAAAGTTAGGAAGCCACGAGGAGATACTCGAACTTCTTCTATTCTGATTGCCTTGAACACTACACGATTAGAACAAATTGAATATTATATTCTAAAGTAATGGGACCTAGACAACCTATCACACATGTTTTTGTTTTATATTTCTTCATTTAATTTATTACAAATTATCAAAATATCAATCTATATATCACATATAATTTTTCTACATTAATTATGTTTATGTGTATGCATATTATTGGATTAGCCTAAACTAAATCTAAGAAAAAATTATTTTCCTTTAAAAACATTTATTGTTCAATTATCTAGTCTCAACTATAAATTGATTAATCCACGTTGATTTATGTTTGTGTATATATATTTTACTACATTAGCCTAAATTACATTTAGAAAAAGTAAATTTCCTTTACAATTAAATATGCCAATATTTCATTTGGCAATAATAATTATATTTTAAAATAATAAGATAAAAGAATGGAAAAATTAAAAAAATTGTAAATATTTAATTATTTAAAACATAAAAAATATAGATATAATTAAAAATCCATCAAATAAATTAGAAATAATTATCTTGTATTGATGACAATAATTATCATTATTTTATAACTTTCAAAATATATTTTTTATATATACATATATTTAATATAAAAATTGTTGATTATATTTTAAAATTAAACATCAAAAAAATCAAAATAATTAAGATTTTAAAACATTTCACATTTTAAAACATAATTATATGAAACATTGATTTTATGCCAATATTTTTAATGATCTCTTAATAAAAAACTTAAATTTCTATTTTGTTAAGACTTGTATAACTAAATGTTGTATCTACTTATAAACAAATTTAACTAAAATATAAATTTAAAACAATATTAATTACACATGAAACAATAAAAATGAGAGATTACCATAATATGAATATATTTACTGAGTTACATAATGTCAAAATTCAGCATTAGAATAAATAGTTACAAGCCATAAAACTTTTGACTCATGGAATCTTTTTCTCAACTACTCTCTTCACACTCAACTTCAGTATAATATTTCTTTAATATATAAAAACAAAAAACCAAATAGAAGGGGTTACCAATACCTCACGACAATATTTACCCCAGGATTGATGGCTTTGATTTTATTCCGATATTCCCCATCTTGCTTTAACGTATCCCACCATGTACTGTCCTGAAGTGCCTCAAAAGTTAAATCCTTCAATCTTTTCAACCGCTCCAACCCATCTCCCACTTTCTTCACTCTGAAACATCTGGCCAGCTTCAAGCTCTCTAGGCATGCCATCGCTCCCTCCTCCAATTCTGGAAACTCCTCTAATTCAGAAAAATTCTCAATTCTGAAGAAGCGGAGGTATAGAAACCTTCCCAACTTTCCAAACGACTTTGGCAATTCTCTGCATCTCGCATTCCCTTCCAAAACTAAGCTCACTAGATTGGGCAGTCTCTGCAACTCCGGATAATCACTACAATTACAAAACTTTAACTGAAGTTCCCTGAGATTTGCCAAACCACATATCCAACTCGGCACTGCAAACTTTTCTAGTTGAAGACTTTCCAAATGTTTCATTGCTATCATATTCTCCGGAATATGCGGAAGATCGATTTCTGAGCCAACCGACATTGCAGTAAATGGTCCATTTTTTAATACCAGACGACGCATCTTCACCAGCTTCGCAAGGATCCCTTTTTGTAAGCTCTTCAACTCCATCTCATTGGAAACATATAACTGTAGTTCTTGAAGCTGAGTCATATTGGCCAAGTCCTCAAAACTCATCATATATGTGCTTTCGAACCGTAAAACTCGCAATGTTCTCAAAGAGGCCAGCTTTGATATTGCCTTCGGCATGTACCAGTACTGGCATTCTAAATGCTGAAGACATTGAAGTTCACTTATCCATGCTGGTAATTTTGAACGAATGTCACCGAGAGGAAGAGCAAGAAAAAAGAGATTTTTCAAATGTCTGACACACTCCGGAAACTCATTAATCTTTGTGTCTTTTAAATTCAGGACTTTGAGGAGTTTGATCTTTCCAACGGACGCAGGCAATGTGGAGATCCCTGTGCAGCTCAAATCCAGAACACGCAGTCCTCTCATAGCAGTAAACAAGTTTGGCGGAGTGCTTGTAATCCTTCAATTCTGAGACAGTGAAAGTGTACGGAGACAAACAGGACGACTCTCCGAGATGGCATTGTTACCTATATCTTTCTTGGCCAGTAAAAGCCGACACCAGCCAGTGCCATCACTTGTATTTGTAGAGGCTTCCTCAACAGAGGAAGCACATTTATTTTCTTTCGATATGTGTATGGCCAAATCTAGCAACAAATCATGAATTTTGCAATGTTTGGCTAGTTTGAAGTCTCTGGCTAGGTCGTCATACTTCAAACCTTCCCATAATTGAAGCAGACACAGATTGGCAAGCTGATGTAAACAATCCCATGCCACATCCAATTGGTCCTCTCCTGCAGGGATAAATCCTTCTCCTATCCAAAGATTTATCAGATACTCAGGATCTATCTCCTCGTCCTCGGGAAAGAAAGATAGATATGCAAAACAGGCTTTAAGGCGTGCAGGCAAAGAGTCATAACTCAATTTCAGAATATCCATGATAGGGTCATTGTCACCGATGGAAAAATTTACCTCTTCGAGCTGACGGAGCTTCAACTCCCATTTGCTGAGGATTGTGATGTTGGCGAGAGATGCAGCTATCGTTTTGACAGCCAGTGGCAAATTTCCACATTGCTTTACAATCTTCCGACCCACCTCTTTCAGCTGCTGCCATGCCTCTATATCTTCCTCAAATCCTCCAAATGCATAAACACAAAACAACCTCCAACTATCTTCATCTGACATATGTTGCATCTCATACATTTGAGCATTCAAATTTGTACAAACCACCTTGCTTCGTGTGGTGACCACAATTTTACATTGGCTATTATTTCCACTTGGGAGGCCAAGTCTAGATAACAAGTTTTCCTCTCTGCTAGCCCTCCACACATCATCTAACACTACAAGACACCTTTTACCTAGAAACTTTTCATGAATCAACGGAGCTATTACTTGCTCACTTACTCCAGTATTTTTTATCCGCTCTCTTAAATCTTCATCTAACTGAAAGACTAAATATTTTTGTAAATTGGCAATAGAATAGGACTGAGAAACTGAAAGCCATATAGATTTCTCGTACCTTTCTTTTGTCTGCCTGTAAACATGCTGAAGAAGATAGGTTTTGCCCATCCCCCCCATCCCAACCACTGCAATAACAGTAGAGGGTGAGTTTTCCAACAAGTTGAGGATGTCAGCAAGTTTGGACTGTATTCCCACTGGGCGTGAATCGCTGGGCAGAAGACTAGATCTCTTCCACTCTACAGCTGCAATTTGAGATGTACTCGGTAATGCTCTATCTTCAGACAAAACTTTACGACATAGCGTCAGCTGGTTGGCCTTTTGAATAATAGATCCCATGAGATTCTTGATGTCTTTAATTTGCCGCCCTATGCTGTAGCGAAAAATCCATTGACTCCAACTCAACCCACAACATTGAGCATAAATAGATTCCACAGCACATTCCTCAAAGATGTCCTCTGCGCGCATGGCAATATCTCGAATGCTCTCCACCCATTGTTTCACATCCTCCCTATGACGAGACTGTTGATCAGCATCTTGCAGCAAGCACCTTACAGATTTGAGTTCCTGGTTTAACCATATGAAGTCTTTTCTGAGATTCACCACCAGCTTTGCTTCTTCAGCTAATTTCTGAACGGCCATCTCAACGGCCAACTCACAGATTTTTCCGACAACAGCTTCTCCGATTACAGATGCCATTCTAAAAATATGAAAGTGAAGCTAAAATTCCTCTCTGAAATTTCTATGCAGACAAAATGAAATTGCCAAAAGACTTGAGAAAACACAGTTGCTAAGCACACCAAAAACAACACAGACTTGATAAGCTTGGATTCGATCTGAGTGTGATCATTTAGAAACTAGCCATTTATAGCAGAACCGTCGCGAAGGTGGGTGCTACTCGACTATTCTTTACTAACCTGAAGGAATGCTTTTCTTGTGAGTTACGTATACACTTTATGATATTCTTTACTTGGCTGAAGCAAAACTTTTCTTGTGAGTTACGTATACACTTTTTTATATTCGTCAACCCGAATAAGATAATGGGAGACAGATGGAAAAGTAAAAGGATAAGAAGAGAATATTGCAAGACACAGCGAAGTAGCATTCATACCTAGGGAAGATACGCGAGTCATTGTGCGCCCTACGTTGAGGGTGCATTTCCATCTAAGGTTTGTTTTTTCTATGCAGGAAAGTGGTACATTTATTTAAATAATCTAGCTTAAATAATAATCACAATAATTAATTAAATGATAAATATGTTAAAGATTATAGAATTTAAATGGATTATATTGTTGAATTAAATGTAGAGAATTTAATTTAATCATATTTATTTTTGTATTTGTAAACTTGAATTTTACATATAGATATTAATTGGTCTTAAATTTAAATTAATAAAACATTAATGATTGGAATATGTTTATTTTGATATTTTTAATTTATATTTTTAAAGGAGTGGTGTTCAAAAAATTATTTAGGAGCTTGTTCATTGAAGATAGTCATGTTGAGTCAATTTAAGTTGAAATATGTTTATTTTGATATTTTTAATTTATATTTTTAAAGGAGTGGTGTCCACAAAAATTATTTAGGAGCTTGTTCATTAAAGAGAGTCATATTGACCCACTATTTAAATTTAAATTTTAGAATATCAAGGTTCATTTCTAAGATATGAAATTAACTCTAGTCAACTCCACAATTTACAACCTAAACTAATGTGATAAATGGAAAAATAGAGGGTCAATACTACTCTCTAGGGATGTGTACAAATATGACTGGGCCAACCTCACCTCATGTTCTTTATCAAATTTCATGCTAGAATATGCTAGTTGTGCACCAATAATCACACTAAGGATAAGCCTACCAAAATAGGCCCAAAAAGAAAGAGAAAAGTTCCAATGCATGAAATTTTCACTATTACAATCTTAATCAATTTAATTATGTATTAATATGTTAAATGATAATAAATTTCTCTTACAACTTCAATTATTGTAGGGTTTGAAATATTAATTCTTATATGTAAAAGACATCAATTGTAGCAATGGGAGGGGTAATTATGTGTATATCTATTAACCTATGTCATGTTTGCATAAATAATCCAAGTTAATAATAATCAACATTTAATCAATAAATAAATACACCTACATTAATTTTATTCAAATTTGATCCAGTTATACAATTAAACTTAGAAAAAACTGTTAGTGCTCGTGGGCAGAATTGAAGATTTGCACACCATTAGTTATTCTAACTTGGAAGGGGTTTTCAATAATCTACATATTGGGATTCCATTAATGAAGCAGAGGAGTGCCCAAACACACATGTCCATTATTCTCCTAAGTTCTTTGGCAGGACTACTAAAACCTTAGTTACATGCTTATTACTTAGAAGATTTTAAATCTTCATTATGGTCTGATACAAAGGCTTCATTCCATAACTTGTGATTTTCATTTCAAAGTCCAAAGTAATGTGAAGTTAATGAAATTATCACATCCAAATTAATTATCAAAATTTCACCCTTATTAGTTTGTGTTGAACACCCAAAATACTGAGAGGGGGGGTGAATCAGTATTCTACAAAACCATTTGACTACTAACCATTCAATAATTAAAACATATCTATCTACAACAATAAACAAAAATATGAAATAAATCATAACATCGCATGACACATGAACACTAGAGTTTTTACATGGAAAACCTAGAATGGGAAAAAAACTTGTGAGGATTAGCTCACAATATATTATAACCAATCATAAGATATTACAAGGAAGGTTGCTAGGAAACACTGGCCTTGAAAGGCTCATAGCTTGAAATGATTACAAAAGAGTGTGGATCACTTCTAAAAGGATGAACTGATGATATACACCTTCTGCGTGTCGAGTTCAGTCCCAATTAAGCTCTAAAAACAAAATCCTGCACCGATTTGCAAGTTCACAACAACTGTCAACAACTTCACACAATATCACACTATCGCTATTCATTGCTTGTAATTTTTGCATAACACACATACATACATCTATGTTTATTCTGTCCAATCCAAAAATGTTTCATATACATATGTATATATCTATATATATACAAACTTACATCAACATACATCAATTAGGTTAGCCTAATTATATGTAAACATACTCAATTCAAAATAGCTTGTCAGATTAAAACAAAAACTTCTTTGTCACTCAAAATAAAATGTTCAAGACATAAAATAGGTTGGTATGAAACTAGTAAAGAACTCTTTAACCACCAACGAAGCAAACACCACTTAACCATGTCGGCCAGAAGGATGTACAATGCCTATATGTTGATCTTCTTTCATTTATATCTCTCGACCTATTCAACCAAAATCGTTGAAAACTTGTCCATAACTACAATTAATAGTGTTGGAAAAACAAAGAAGATTGACTATATCTATAGTTTTAGGTTGTCATTAATGTCACCATGTTGTGCCTGTGAGTTTAAGATAGAGCTTAATCCGGTATTTTTGGTTTGATATTTGAACTAGTATTCGAGCTACACTCTCTAGTATTCTTGTTTGCATTTCTCCACAGTTAGTAGTTGTTGCTTACAATTTTGGGAATGGGTTTGTAGATGTCAGGAGCACGTACTATCAAGATCTCACATATCTGGTGCTCGTACATAATGATTATTGGCGTGAGCATTGAAGTCTATTCTTGGCTAACTTCTTGGGATAATTGTGTTACGGTGAATTAATTTTGCTATGCGGATTGATGTGATACCTATAATAGATTCTTGCCGACATGATGTAGTGTGGTAAATTTTTGAATTATCTTCTTGAAATACTTTGTGAATATTTGGAGTCAATAGTCAGTACTTTTGGAAAATATGAGATGCATCTAATTAGGCCAACCTAATTGATGCTTGTGAGAAAAATCAAGTATATAATCAAATATGTTGGGAAGTTTTGGTGTGAAGGTGAGAGAAGAAAATAGCGAGATAGAGACAAAAGAATAGTAGTGTGAGGAAAAAGGTGAAGTGTGTTGAATCAGTCTTCTGAGCATCACCAAAACTGCATCAACCCTTGTTAGGTGCATTGTTCCCAATTCATTTTGGTTGTAAAGCCCTTTTTGTCTTGTAAATATTTTGTAGGCAGTGAGCCTTCCTTATAAGTAGTGAGCTTTTGTTTCAGGATAGTGAGTCCTTGTATGGCAGTGAGCCTTTTATTTTTAGTTTGAAACTACTTTATACTATGACGTAATCCTCACCATGCTTTTTCCCTCCTTGGTTTTTCCATGTAAAAATATGGTGTTTGTTGTGCTAAACTAGTTTTTGTTATCTATGTTTCATGCTCATATTTAATAACAAATAATGTGTTTATGAAATTGATATGTGTTGGAGTTTAATTTTTTTTTTTGTGACAACTGATTCACCCCCCCTCTCAGTTGTCCTGCATCTTGTAACAATTGGTATTAGAGCTCTAGTTCCTTGGTGTAGAGCTTAATCGCTTAAGGATGATCTTGATGGATGATTAGATGGATGATAAAGAAGAGCTCTAGATTGCACTTAAGGATCTTGATAGAGTTTAAATTGAAAACATAGATTTGAAGGAGAATTTGGAAGAAGAAAATAAATGTGTCTGGAAGCTAAAAGAACAACTAAAGAAATTCAACGAAAGGCATAGAGAAGTGAGTGAGTTGAGACAAGAGATAATTGGACTAAAGGTGATTGTAGAAGAAAAGAAGAGGATTGAAGAATGTATGAATACAATGGTGCAAAATAAAGTTGAAGAATTCTATAGACTTGAACAAGAGGTGGTAAAATTGAGGGTTGAACTAGAAAAGAAAAGATCTGTGAAAACAATTTCAAATCAAGTTCTGATAAGATTGGAGAATTGCTTGCTAGACAAAAATCAAATAAAGACATAACAGGCCTCAAAAATGATGTAGGTGAAAGTTCAAAGGACAAAGGAAAGCATAAGAGAAATTCAAGAAAATTTACAAGGGTACCATCTGTGAGACAACCTAATGCACAAATGTATCCCTCTTTCAGTGGTATTTGTTTCTTCTATAATAAATATGGTCACAAGGCAACAAAATGCAGGAGCAGGATTAATCATTTTTTCAGTCTCTTCACTAGACAATGCTTTGAATGTAAGAAGGTTGCACATAAGGCCACCAAATGGAGATCTCAAGTGAGAATGATAAGTTGGGTAATGATGAACAAATTTAATGAAGGAAGATTGAATTAGTTCTTTAATGGCTATTGTTATACCTGTAACAGATTTGGACATAAAACAAATCAATGTAGAATAAGAGGAAATGGAGGCTAGAGTAATCAGAAAAATGTCATCTGTTATAATTGTAATAAACTAGGACATGTTTCAAAGGTTTGTAGAAGTAAGAAAGGAAAGAAGTTTTCTCTGGTAGAAAAAAATGATCTGGTAAAAAAGGTCGACAAAGAAAAGATGAAGCAAGAGATGAATACGATATGGAAAAAGAAAGAAGAAGAAAATCCTGAAGCTACTAATGCATCTATACCCTCATCCGGTACAGATGAACCCTCTAGGAATTAGATCGAGTATGGCCTTAGGGGGACCATTATCATAAAATCATAAAAAACCCTAGATATATGGTGTTTCAAAGGTTGGCATGTGGGAGAGATGCAAGGAATGAAGAATCATAGGTTACGAAAAAGAAACCGGTAGAAAACATGTTGTCATGATGTTTTGCGGACCGAACCAGGGTTCTCTAGATTGAGAAAAATAAGTTTAACAACTTTTTGTCATTTGGTGCATTTAATGCATTTAGGGTAAATTCGATGAAGTTTAAATTGGATTTTGTGAAGCTTCTTGGTTAATTATGCATTTGAAGAACTCAGAAGGTGCCCTGGAGCAATTCTGAAGCAGGAATGAAGCAATTCTGAAGGGATTTCAAAGAATTTAACTCAAGTAATCTAGAATTCATTTCTTTGTTTGCAAAAGAGGAAGAAAGAAAAAACAAAGAAGTTTCAATTGACAAATTAGAGGAAGCATAAAGATGGACAGAGGATCAGGTGGTGTCATCCCTTTAAAGTTGAAAGAAGTGGAGTTAAAAGAATTCAATCATAGAAAAATGAAAGAAATGGAGCTAGGGCTAAGCGAAACTGCACTATAGAACATCAAAACCCTAGGTATAGACTTATGGAGTGAATTCCCTTGGGTTTTCAAAAAAGAGTTTATTTTATTCTTATTGAGTCGATTCAAGGATGAAAATATTGTATTGGACAAACCCTAGGTACTTAGTTACAAAGGAAGAAATTGAGGTGATTACTGGCTTATGCAGTATTGGGGATCTTCCTAGAAAGAAATCGGTAAAGTACAAAGATGTGGAAGAATTTCCTAGCATTAGTAAAGACCCACGAGCTTTATTGATAAACACACTCAAAGATTTGGTCGTGAGGTACATGTTACGTACGACATTTTGTACAAGATTTATTTTAGAAATCATGAAGGTTCCACATCGGCAATTGCATTTTACATTACACATATGATGGTTAAGGAAAACAAGAAATTTGATTTATATAGCTTGTTGCTTGAAAATTTTTCTGGAAATATTCATATGTCGGTAATTGAGGGTTATCCTTTTCATTTCAGATCCTTGCTGGTGTGCTTGGTGTTTTACTTTTGGTGTTCCCTATTGAAAAAGATAATGTGGTGTGGGAATTTGGGATTCCTATTGGAAAACAAGTCTACAGATATCTAAGAGCTATGGCAGATAATGCAAGCTTGTGAAAATCCTATTTCACATTCTTGAAAACAAATCTTTGCTCTGGTATATCTGTTTTGTGTTAGTTTGAGGTGGGATATTCCTCTGGTATGAAGGAATTGGAGGTTTTCATTAGTGACTTGCTTCCGGAATCAAAGAAGAGGAAAGTTATAACTGAAGATATCATTGAAATTTTAGAAGAAAAGGAGAAAATATCACCTGATGATATCTGGTCTATGATTAGTGAAGGAAAAATAAAGAATATTGGTAAGTTATGGAGTGCATCCTCTCCTATTGACAGACTAAAGATTGATGATGCATTGGTAGAATATCTACTTCATAAAGGTATTGAAGTATCGACTATTTCTAATTTCTTGCCGAAATATCTAGTCGAGATTATTGAAGAAAGGATGTTGCTTGAGGGTCCAAAAGGATGCAAGTTTGAAGCCTTAGGTGAGAAGAGGTGTGATAAATCTAAAGGGAGACTATCTAAGCTGATCATTGAAACAAAGAAATGCATTAAAGAAATATCTGATATTTATAAGTATTGTCTCTGATGGGTGGCTATAGTAGATAATTTCAGGAGTAAGATTGAGGCAATTGAAATTGAAGTGAACAATATTGGAAAGAATTTTGACATTTTTGAGGACAAAGAAGGAAAGAAAAGATTGATAATTGGTGAATTACAGGCTGAATTGGTAGTTATATAAAGACAAAGAGATGATGTAATAAAAATCTTCTAGTTTTTGAAAGAAAAAATTACTGAGGTCCGGTTAGAGCATCTTTTCAGAATCCTTACTTATGCATAAGATGTTGAAAGACAGAGTTCATATTGGTCACTGCCTTTTACTCTGTTGGGTTTGTTGGAGAGCATTTGCACAAGAATGGAATCAGCTACTTTTAATTGGAGGGTGATCCCACAATAGTGGTTTACAATTTTTGGCCAAACTGGACACAATTTTTTTTTTTCTAACTAAATCTTCACTTTTAGGCACCTATAGTGGCTAAACCGTGAGGAATTTGAAGATGATGCAAACTAGAGTTTTGTGAATTTTTTTTTGTACATTCTAAATATTTTTTTTTCAAAATTTTTGGAATCAGATTGCACCTCTTTTTCCATCTCCCTCTAAAACTATTCTTTTTAGAAAGCAACATTTTTAAGGAGTGACACTAACCATATAATGTATAAATTTTTCTCCATGAATGATAAAATTTTAATTCTTTCAAATTTATATTTGTAACTCTGATATGTAGTGCTTCCACTTGGTTAGATAGTTTTTTATTGAATATTTTTTTCTTTAATCAAGTTTTGAAGTCAAACTAATTATAATTCAGACATAGGTGGACTGTATAACACGTAACTTTTTTTGTATGTATCAAAATTCAATTTTTTTTTGTTGGATCAAGGACTTTAATATTTGGTGCACTCATATTTTTCAATTTTTTTTGATAATCTACTATTTTTCCACATGTGCATAACAAAGAGCTTGATTTTTAGTGAAAATCCTATGTTTAATAAAACTAAAAAACAAATACATAATAAAACCAAAACATATTAAAATTATAGTTGTTGGATATCTCGTTTCGAGGACTACCTGATTACAATTGGGTTTGTGAATTCTCCTCCATTTTCATCCTCAACTCGAGCTTTGAAACATAAAATTATGGACTTTTTTGATGCCAGAGGATGACAAGGTGGGAATTAGGGGATTCGAGCGAACCCCCAGAGGTTCGCTAGAAACTAGGGTTAATTTGAATCCCCTCTCAAAAAGTGTTTTTCCTTGTTTATTTGGTAGGAATCTAGTGTCCACCTTGCATTTAACTAGTTTGATTGAACTAGGGTTCATTCGAACCCTTTTTTGGTTCGCTCAAACCAAAGGGTTCATTCAAACCCCAAAAACCAATTTTTTTTGTATGGGGTCATTTTTTGCCACTTTTCCTCCCTCACTCAAATTGTAAACCACTTTTGTGGGTTTACCCTAGAAGAAACTACATCCAGTTCTTGAGGAAAGGTAAAAAAAGGTGTTTCAGGTGAAAAATGCCTTTTTCACTTGATTCCTGAGCTTTCTATTATTTCTGCTATGGAGAAGAAGAAAAGGAAGAAAATAAGTTAATTGAATTGGTGTTTGAAATTTTTGGATGATCAAAAGTTTTGTTGAATTGAAATCTTTTGATTTTTAATGTCACCATGTTTTATTTATATCCTTTTTTCTACCCTTTTCCATTAATGTCAAAGGGGGAGAGAGTTAGAGTTTGGAGAAAGTTAGAGTGAAGAATTAGAGTATGGGGAGAGTTTTGAAGAAGTTTTTACATGTTGCCAACAATGACAAAAGGGGGAGAATGTTGGAAAAATGAAGAAGATTGACTATCTCTATAGTTTTGGGTTGCCATTGATGTCACCATGTGTCTGTGAGTTTAAGATAGAGCTTAATTTGATATTTTTGGTCTAGTATTTGAACTAGTATTCAATCTACACTCTCCAATATTCTTGTTCGTATTTCTCCACAGTTAGTAGTTGTTACTTGCAGTTTTGGGAATAGGTTTGTAGACATCAAGAGAACGTACTATCAAGATATCATGTATCTGTTGCTCATACAAAATGATTATTGGCTTGAGCATTGAAGTCTATTCTTGGGATAATCGTGCTACGATGAATTAATTTTTCTATGCAGATCTATGTGTGACCTATTTTAGGTCCTTGCCAACTTGATGTAGCATGTTGAAGTTTTGAATTATCTTCTTGAAATATTTTGTGAATATTTAGATTCAACAGTCAGTACTTTTGGAAAAAATAAGATGCATCTAATTAGGTTGACCTAATTGATGCTTGTGAGAAAAATCAGGTATATAATCAAATATGTTGGCCAGTTTTGGTTTGAAGGTGAGAGAAGAAAATAGTGAGATAGAGATAGAAGAATAGCAATGTGAGTAGAAAGATGAAGTGTGTTGAATCAGTCTTTTGAGCATCACCAGAACTGCATCAACATTTGTTAGGTGCATTGTTCTCAGTTCATTTTGGTTGTAAATCCCCCATTTTTTGTAAATATTTTGTAGGCAGTGAGCCTTCCTTGTAAGCAATGAGATTTTGTTTTAGGAAAGTGAGTCCTTATAGGGTAGTGATCCCTTCGTAGTGAGCCTTTTATTTTCAATTTGAAACTACTTTGTATTGTGAGTTAATCCTCACCATGGTTTTTCCCTCCTTGGGTTTTCCACATAAAAATATGGTGTTTCTTGTGCTAAACTACTTTTTATTATCTATGTTTCATGCTCATATTTAATAACAGATAATGTGTTTATGAAATTGATATGTGTTGGAGTTTTAATTTAGGTTTTTGTGACAACTTATTCACCCCCCTCTCAGTTACCCTACATCTTATAAGAAATAGTCTTGACAAACATATTAAAATTGCATAGGTTGATCTTATCATATGAACAATTCAAGACCAAATTACTAGATTAGAGTACCTAAGTTGACCACTGTTTACCGTATAGACAAAAGCTATCAAAAACTAATGTTGGCATCAATGACAACACATTGGAGGGCTTCTTCTTCATTCTTCCAATAGTTTTTTGAGTGTTTATTTGGTGTATTTTTTCTTTTGGAAGTACCCTTTGTATGCTGAATCTATTTATATTGCAACCAAACATGCTCTAAAATGACTTGAAGAAACTCCTGAGCTTGAATTACTATAGCCTTTCCATGGATCATGGAAACTCTCATGCTTGATTACAATAAGTAGCTCAATTTTTTCTTAACGATATTATTTGTTAATTTTATTACCATCTAAATTTTAAATTAGATATAAATAGACAAGTTTTTCTATATTAGTGTTTATGAAAAGTATGTATGTATCATGGTGAAATGTTTACCCCTATTTATTTAGTGTTTGATTTCTTGTGAAATTTTTGTGTATCTATTTTTTAACCAAGATAGTCCAACTAACACTAACAATAAGCATCAATATAGTTGAAACATAATAGAGATTCAATTTAATTATAGGATTATTCTTAGTCAATTTAGTTGTTACCATGTTAATGGTGTATCATACTTCACTTCAATTTATCATAGCTAATTAGGTTTAATAATATTATTAAACACATAACTCTTCCTTAAGGTTTAGAGAACTAGCTTCCTATCTTGAGTGACTTAGCTAATATAACCTATCTTAATAGCAGCTTGGTGACAACCTTTTCAAAATACCAACATTGTATTGTTAGTCTTGGTTTGACATTCTTATTGAAGCCTAATAGGGACCGTAAAACACACCTCATAGTGTTAACTACCACTAAAAAGGTCCTAATTTTCATATTTATTTGGTCAAGCCATAGGCCTTCTATTATTTAATGAACGCCTACGATGGATTTTAGACAAAGTACACCTATAATTCTTTTCATATGCCCTTTGTACTTCCCTACTCTATCAATATGTGATCATTATATTAATATTACAAATCATAACCTTGGAGCTAGGTGAGGAATGCTATATATGGATTTTATCATCTACCTAATATATTTTGTTACTTTTTATATTTTAGTTAAGGAAATTTGTGCTTTCTTTATATAATTTTATTCCTAAAATGGATGGTTCAACTATAATACTATTGTATTTTCTTGCTATTTCAACATAAATTCCAAATGGAAATATTGTAAACTACCTTGCTAAAATGTTAGCATTACCAAGATAAGTTTCTCAGATCACCTAAAACTACTCAATGATCTAGATTTTTAGTTTTTAGGGCTAACAATTTATTAGCCTTCATGATTTATTAGATCCAAATTTATATATCGTTGAACTATGATAAAGCACAATAAGTAATTGAAAATAGAGGACCAATCATTAAATTATGGACTTTGAGAAATAGAAAAATCTAGAAAAAACACCTAGATATAGTCTATCTGGATAGATCTACATAAATTTATAATAGATCCACGATTTTCAAGAAAATGTGTGGCCTTGTTCTCTAGTCTTTACCTATTTCAAGTGTGACCCTATCATACTTAAATAAGCCTATCCAAAAAGATAAATTTTATAAAAGTTCTACATAAACCCAATCTCATAGTAACATATAATTTTAGAGTAATTTCACATGAATAAGTATAGAAAATCATATAAAAACATGTAACTAACCTATATAATGATGTAGATCTAATCCTTTATCGCCTTTTGAAATTGAAGTGTATTTTAATCATTTATCTTCTTCTAATTATGTATAATTTTCTATATGAATTAGTTGCACATTAAATTTCATTAAATATGATGGCATAACAACATGTCGCATAAATGTGTATTTTGGTTCATAATGGCTAGTAGAAAGGGATGGGAGACTTAAATTTTGAATTTGAATATTTAAAATTTGGAGTCAAATTTTCATGCTTTTGTCTTGAACCAAGTCAATCCAAATTAATGGAAATGAATCCAAGTGATAACAATGTAACCTCAAGGCAAGGAGTGAATGTGTGCAAGTAAATGTGAATACAGGTGTAATCATAATAAGTAAATGACAAATGATAAATGCATGACAATTAGTGTAAATAAAAGTGAAATAAAAATATATATAAGATTAAATTGCCAATAAAATTTAATACAAAAATATACTATATGTGAATATATTATTTATTATAAAACATCCTAGCAAAATAGACACAAAATTTAATGAAAAATATTAATATACTAATTTAACCTTTAAAATATTAAAATTATCTTAACACTATTATTGTCGAATATTAAGTATGTTACTAACCATATAATGGAGAAAAATATTTATATAAATATCAATTATTAGTGGGGCCATACCCACAATGGAAGAATTTAGTTTGAGTAATGGATAGTGAAGAGCATAAAGTAAACGTAAGATTGAATTTGAAGGGCCTACAGATTCCATACACCATTATGGACTGTAATAATTAAAGCAAGAAATGCTATTCGAGTGTAGCTTAAAGCAGGTATACACATACAAAACATGGGGACATTCTTTTCGCTTTTATC